>CAXKVX010000031.1:0-145469 GCA_964058865.1 Eleocharis quinqueflora | reverse complement strand
ACACCTCCTCTTTCTTGCTCATTCTCGTTCTCTCCTTCTTTGTGACTTTCTTTCTTTGTCTCTCTCTCTCTCTCTCCTTTCCTCTCTGCCATTTTCCCTTCACCAGAGACATATGAATGTATAGCCAAAGCCAAGGAGGAGGTGAAAAGGCCATGATCAAGGTCTTATCACCAGTCTCACAATCGCCTAGCTAGTGGCTACCTAAATCCTAATCCTTTTCTGAACTATCAAGCATTATGAAATCATCAAGTACACTAGATGACTGGAAACAAGGCAACCAACCGTTGAAAATAGGGCCAGTTTGCCAAAATTCGCTTAGGTTTAAGCTTATTTGGCAAACAAAATCATTACAAATCGTACTGCCACAGTACCACGTCACGCATGAGTCGACGGGATAAAATTTCATTCGATGAAATGCCTGAGGCATCGTGCAAGAGAGAGAGAGACATGCCAAACGTTAGTCTCAAAGAGAGAGTGGAGGAGACGAAGAGAAAAAGAAGGAAAAAGGAGAGAGCTGTGCTTCTAGGCAAAGAGCATTTAAGTCTCTACAGAATACTTGTATTTCTACTTTACACTTCAAATTATTTCAGACTCGTAGAATTCTAAACGTAAGACGAAATAAACGTAACTAAAGTGACCATTTGTGTTTACGTTGCATTTAACTAAATACAACAAAAATCATTTGCGCCTTACGTTGCTTTTAACAGCGCAACACAATTCTTGCATTTAACGTTGCATCACGGCGAAACAAAACACCAAACGTTTAAAATGCAATTTCTTGACAGTCCTAGTCATATCAAGATTTGGTCAAGCGCATGCGTTCTACCGAAATGCAAGATGATTTCAAATGCAAGCAAGAAGATCTTTTAGTTACCATTAGGAGCAGAGGTATATTATGTCATGATGCCAAGGTGTATACTCATAAGCTATACAAATTCTTTGATGTTGAGTTCATGAACCGTCTTGCGATGAAATGGGAGAAGACAAGTAGCAATGGACAATTCATGCTATTTGATAGGGGTGACATGGATTTCGATAACTCATCCAACCCGCCCGATCAAATCCAACCCGACCTGAAATTATCAGATTTTAATTTTATTGGATTGGTTACAGATTGAATTTAACCCATTAAAAAAATATTAGTTACGAACTTTTAAAAAAGAACGGTTAAAACCCTGACCCGACCGTGAATCTATCTCCACTAAATCTATCAGATTTGGTTATAATAATTTATTTTGAATAATGATTTTAACTATCAACAAGATCTATTATATAAATAATGAGAATGTTGGGCAAGACGTGGATAGTGTTGTTATCACTTTTTTACACTTTGAATCAAAGCGTGTATTTTTTTTTGGGTCATTTTCATGTTTATAGATCCGTCAAGACTTATATACAAACATTGTTCAAATGCAAAGAAAAATATCTTTAACAAGTTGCTTATTATATTTAATGAAAATGAGTTTTATATGTTGCAGATGTATTTTACACGGTATAATTTATTGTAATCAAAATCTGCATAACCCGACTAAAAAGAATGGATTGGGTTGGATTTTGAGTTATGCAGATTGGTGATGGATTATAATAGCAATAACCTGATTAATATGGATCATATTGAAAAAATGATCAAAACTCGACCAACCCGATCCATGTACAGTCCTACTATTTGAAATAAAGGAAGAAAATTTTCAAAGTGTGCATAGTTCGATTTAATTCCCTCACAAATAAGGTTGAATGTAGTTGTAAGTTATTTGAGTGGCTACGAATACTTTGTCGCCATGCACTATAGGTAATTAATTGGAAATAATCTTACTTAAATACCGGATCAATATGTTTTGAACATATGGACTAAGCATGCAAAACAAGGTATCAAGGAACATGCACAAGATAAAACTAGCTTGAACATATGTCATGAAGTAGGCAACTTTTCATAATAGCATGATGCGCATGGAATACAATTTGATCACGAGGAGTCAAGGAAATGTAATTATGAGAGAAATTTGTTGAATGAAACTTCTCGAATGTGAGTCACAGATAGAAAAAGAGTTTGCAAGATCTGGATTTGAAAATGAACAAGCTCATGAGAAATCTGACAATGTAATTGGTAATGCTGACGGGCCTCTTATTCGGGATCCAATGCGCAAGAGAAGCAAAAGAAATCAAAATGATGGGATAATAGTGTTGAAATCGGAGGCTTAATTTAAGAAATTCTAGAAAAATCAGGGTTCAAATTGTAAATTTCGTAATTGCAATCAATTCAAGCAATTTAAGCACAAGAAAAATCTAAACTAAATTAATAATGAAAATAAAGAGATGAGTTTAGAAACTGCAAACAAAACAATCCATAAGATGACACAAGAATTTTAACGGAGTTCGGATATTGACGATCTTACTCTCCTGACTCTCGACTCCCTGACGCAGTAACAATGTCGAGCCGGTTCACTAGACACAAGTGAATTTACAACCTTAGAATTGGTTTCGCTTACACACATCGGTGGAGCACCAAACAATGAAAATAAAGTTATCAGATTGAAAAAAGATACTAAGATAATCTCTTAAGTCTCTCAATGATTTGGATTAATTTAGAACAAATGAGCTTGAGATTTTGAGCAATGAATTTGGTTAAGTTTTTGCTCTAGATAGGTAATGGTGGCTGCTCTAAAATGGTTTTGAAAGATATGATAAGAGTTGTAAAAGATATGATAAGAGTTGGGAAGAAGGATTGAGAGCATCTTTTTATATAGAGCTAGAAAAGTTGGGGCAAAAACTTTAGACATGTTATGACAATTGACAAATCGTTATAACGGTTGGCACTAGAGTCCGAGAAGTTTGACCGTTTGAATTGGAATTGTTCTACAAAAATCTCTTCAAGCGTTACACTATGATTTCAATCGTTACATGAAGGTTTGGCCTGAAAATGGTCATAAAATGGTACCGTGGGAGTTCGAAAAAATCCCAAAAAATTCTAAACTGTTACATAATGGTTGGGGTTGTTTTAGAAATTTTTTGTTGTTGTTTTCTAGTTGTTTGTGCTCAAACCATTACATAACGGTTGGGAACCGTTACACAACGGTTTGTGTTGTTTGAGCTTATTCTTGATTGATGTTTGCTCTATTTCGCAAGCCCAAAAGTTTTAAATTAACCAAGCATACAAAGAATTTAACTAAACCACATGTTGATTCTTGTTCTTGAATCTTTTGCCCATTCCTTTTTTGCAACTTTGATTTTGCAATTAATTCTCTACAAAATTCTCAAAATACAAAGAATTGTGAAATTCAAGTTTGTTTTGAAAATTATCAAAACAAGATGAGTTTAAACATTCTCGATCCTTTATTTTATGCACATTTTGATGGCATTTATTGACTAATTGATTAGCCTCTATATATACACTCTGTTCTGATGAAGAACTGTTTGTTGTATCACTCTATCACACATACAGAAAAGTGAGAAGCATATAGAGAGAAAAGAGACAAGGTCTGGATCAAAATTCTAGAGTATATCATGAAGTCACGGAAAGAACTTCGATTTAGTAGTGTTCTTAGATTTTCTCACAGTTCTTTACAATCTGCATAAAAGAAACAATGGCTGAAGGTACACAATGAATTTCTGATTATTTTCTACATTTAAGAATCGTTAGGTTAGTTACATAATAACCATTTTCTATATAATTCACATATAAATCAAAACACAAAAGACAAAAAGTGGCAATAACAATTTATGCAAGATCTGTTTTCAACTATTTTTATCGCTTTCAGTGAATTAGTGATAGGAGAACGGAAGTGCGAGCGAGACGAAATCACAGGTATTTTAAAGATTTTTCTTTTTTTATATAGGCATGTTATTGAGATGACTAAAAATATCATTAATGAATTATAATTTACATTCGTTAATTTAAAGCACAAATAAAAAAATTGTATTGACATCATGGACACAAATTATAGACATTCATCAATTCCAAATATGAACAACTTGTCAGCATTTTATAGAATATGCAAGGGTTGAAATTCGGCAACCAATAATTAATTTCACAATATCCAATTCAAAAAAAAATAATTAATTTCACAATATAAAAGCAGCTGAGATATCGTTCATGAAAAGAAAAGATGCTATGTCAGAAAGCAAACTATTATGAAGTCATTAAGACAAATATATAATTGCTATTTTAGTGAAACAGATGGTTAGTTCCTCACTACAATTAAGAATTTGAAAACTAATTAATTAATTGTGATTACCAAAATATTAATTAACTAAATATATTTACAAAATGATATGGTTTAATGGACAAAATAATTTCTTAAATATTTATCAATTATTTAGAATTGCAAAAGCACACATATGCTTTTAGACCTTACTCTCAAGTTGCTTTGACTTAAAATCTTTCTCTTCTACGTTAAACATGCATCTACCATTAATAATTTTGAGATTCTGTGAATAATAGATTCTTATAGTTAATCGCTTACTTCTAATCCAAATTAAAAGAACTTAAAGATAAATTTTATTTTGAGATAAATATGAAAGTCAAACTACTCAAATTGAAATGATCTAAATTTTTTTTTATATGAATTTTGAACTCAAGATTTTTCACACAAAGATCATTGTTTTTAGTAACTAGACTAAGAAATTGTTCTCAAAAGATGAAAGAAGAAGAAAAAAGAAGAATTGAGCTCTTCCACACATAGATCATTGATTTTAATCACTAGACTAAGAATCTGTTCTCAAAACAAGAAAGAAGAAGAAAAAAGAACCTATATATATGAGTTATTTGAATATAGCGTGAATACTTTAATAGTTTGCATACAATACTATTTTATCGAGAAATTGTGAGCGAGCGAGGGATAATATTTTTTGTTATTAGTTTCCTCTACTATCTCAACTATATTTTGATCCAAATTAAGTAACACTTAATGAAACAAATATAGTGGTAAAATGAACTAGAATATTATGATCAAGCTCAGACAATTAATTGAACCATATATCATGAAATTTCAGGACTTAATAGAAGAAATTTCACACAAAATTAACTTGGTACCTTGCCTTTGATGGTTGTTGCATCATGCTATTAATCAAAGAGCGAACATATAAATAATATGCTGCCGGTACAAAACTCAGACGTATTATTATTGTTTTTTAAAATTTATTTTTGAAACTAAAAAGTTTGAAATTCACCTAGTTATTGTTACTCTGAAAGATATCTTTCTTCGAAAACAAATAGTTTGAGGAAGAGGTCACGGTACTTACAAAACACTAAACATGCGGTATTTCGTCTCTGTATATCAAATTTCGAAATCTAAACGTTCGATCCAAATTGTTAAATTTGATTTTCATATTAAAATCTCTTTGGAGAACAAATTTTATATTTTTTAGATATTTTTTACTATTTTTTAGAGAGGTGAAAAATCATTCATATCGTTATATTAATCGACTTTTCAGTATCTTTAAAGAATAGTAAAAAAATTTAAAAAATATAAAAATCGAACTCCAAAAAACTTTTAATATAAAGATGTCGTTCAACGATTTGAATCGAACATTTAAACTTATAAATATGATATACGAAGACAAAATATTACATGTTTGATGTTTAGTGAATTATCGTAACCTCACCCATAACTTGATATGGAGTGTAGCATGCATCTCAATACCATCTTAATCGTACAGATATTTATCTTCATATCATCTACAAGCACAAGTCAATAATGATGGGATGTTTTAGCCTTTGACATACTTTTCATAATGGAACATATTTGAGGAAGTTTGTAGCAAAGTCAATAATAAAACATGGTTGACAATAAAACATATTTTATTAATAGAGGTGGTTCTGTAAAAGGATCAAAGAGCACCAGACCGTCAAATAGAAAAATGAACGATCCAAATTTGAATTACAGAGCTGATTTTTATACGAGTTATAGTCTTATAGATCCCACAGCTGTCATTTTATTTATTTATCTCGTACTTTTTTTTGTACATCGCAGCTAAAAGGAGATCGTTATAATTATTTTTTATTAATTATCTGCAGACTTACGACATACGTCTCGGCGAACAAGTCAGAAAATAAAATTAAAAAAACTTTTTGAAAATAACTTTTCTAGAACTTGAACCTCAGACATTTCAAATAAAAATGTTGTGTCTTATCACTATACTAGACAGAACTCTGCGGAAGAACGTTATTATTGACTATTTAAGTCGCAGTTGAAAGGAACAAAATAAGTTAACCGGTTTTGAATTTGCATGCTATAAAGATTCAAATGGATTCGTATTATCCGGAAGGGTCAACCCTTTCGGAATACGAAATGGACAATTATTTTCGCTGTAAACAGTACATATATTGTAGCAATTATTGTGCAGACACCAAATTAGAGAGCAAAATATTTTTGCCGACCGTTCCGGACCGAGGTAGCCCGCCAAATACAAATTCGATCCAAATTGGCCTTTTGTACTTTACACAATGGAGACAAATAAAGCTCATAGATCATCTCTCCTGAAAATGATTTAGAGCACTTAAAAGTTATATGTAATGATTTAGAGCACTTAAAAGTTTTCAAATGATGTGAGATGTTAATGGTATCAGCGTCTCTCAATTTCACTCAATATTTTATTATTTTTTTCAGTTTTTTTGTTTATTTTTTTCAGTTTTTTTGTTTGGAGTCCACTTCAGTGTAAAAAATATGAACGTTATAGTTAGTCGCACTAAAAAGTTGAATTGATTAAAAAAATTTCGGTTGAAATTGTTTTTTACAAAAAAGCTTCTATTTAAAAAAAATAATAGAAGAAATTTAGAAGTGCATTTGTTAATAAAGTCCCGCAATATAATTTGTTTCTCTCCCCAGATTATTTCAAGTCTAAACCCTTCTTCCAAACCTGCGCCGCTCCAAATTGACATTCTTCCATGGCCTCTTCTCTCCTCCGAGCGGCCTCACGCCGCTCCAAAACCTCTCTAATCCATTTTCTCCCGGGTTTTGACCCTCTCCTCTCCGAGTGGCAGCGTTTCATGTGTTCCAGTGTGCGTCATGGCGAACGGAGGGACGGGATTGGAGGAATCGATCTGAGCGAGTATCCACCAGATAAGATACGAAACTTCTCGATAATTGCTCATGTTGACCATGGCAAGTCAACAATCGCTGACAGGTTGCTTGAGCTCACTGGAACTATCAAAAAGGGCCATGGTCAACCTCAGTACCTCGACAAGTTGCAGGTAATCTACTTCTTTTGATGTAAATAATATCTAGAAGTTCTTGTCATTTGTGAAATAAGGTGAAAATATTTATTTATTTTGTAGTTATCTCTTATCTGCTAATGTATATGCTTCAAACGCATGAATTTCCTAAAAAAAAGAAAAAAAAATCAAACTTTACGAGAAGTGTACCTCGGATGAGTAATGGTGTTAAATTAAATGATTAGGATTTTCTGAGAAACAGCCTCTGGAGAGTGGAGAGAAATTATGTCGGATCAATTAAATAACCCTTCAAAAGACTAAATTTGATGCAACAAATAACTCACTACTATGCTTCTACATATCAAATCTCAGCCAGAGTATTACAGGAGTCCTACTGGTTTGGATATTAAAATAACCTGTATTATGAAGTTCTATTATAAAACTTATAAGATACGAGATCTGACCTGAGGTTCTGCAGGTAGAAAGGGAAAGGGGCATTACAGTAAAAGCACAAACTGCCACTATGTTCTACAGGCACCAAACCACCAACAGCAACTACTTGATAAACCTCATTGACACACCAGGCCATGTAGACTTCAGCTACGAAGTATCCCGGTCGCTAGCTGCATGCCAAGGTGCCTTATTAGTTGTTGACGCAGCCCAAGGTGTACAAGCACAGACAGTTGCAAATTTCTATCTAGCTTTTGAATCTGGTCTTACAATCATACCTGTTATCAACAAAATTGACCAACCGACAGCTGACCCAGAACGTGTGAAGGCCCAACTGAAATCACTCTTTGACCTCGACCCGTCGGGCGCACTTCTTACCTCTGCCAAAACTGGTATTGGGCTCGAGAATGTTTTACCTGCTGTTGTGGAGCAGTTACCAGGCCCAGCTGGGAGACCCGACAATCCATTAAGGATGTTGCTTTTGGATTCATACTATGACGAGTACAAGGGGGTAATATGTCATGTGGCAGTTGTGGATGGAAGGCTTAAGAAAGGGGAGAAAATTGAGTCAGCTGCTACGGGCATGAGTTATGAGGTACTGGATGCAGGTATAATGAACCCGGAGTTGAAATCAACAGGAGTGTTATATACGGGTCAGGTTGGGTATGTTGTTAGTGGCATGCGGTCCACCAAGGAAGCCAGGGTTGGGGACACGCTTTTTCACGTGAAGAGTAGCGTTGAACCATTACCAGGTATGTCATTCTGCTCGCAATCAACATAGTTACTGCTAAGCAGTTGTGACCAGTTGGTACCTGCCTTTTTCTGATATATAAAAAGGGCAGCCGGTGCACGTAGGTCCGCCTGCGCGGGTTTCGGGGAAGGGTTGGATCACTTTGGGGTCTTTGTATGCAGCATTTCCTTGCATTTCTGCAAGAGGCATTTCTGCAAGAGGTTGTTTCCACGACTCGGATCCGTGACCTCCTGGTCACAAGGCGACAACTTTACCGCTGTGCCAAGGCTCCCCCTTCTGATATATATTTTTCTGATATATATATATATATTTTTAAAAGCTGTAAACTAAAGTGATCGTTTGGTGCTTTCTCTAAGTGAGATGCACAAGAACTCGCATGCATGCTAAAAAATAAAACAACAACTCGAATGCTTGTTTAGATGCATAACATGCACCCATGCACGCTTGGACAAACAAAATAAAGGAAGCATAAATATCCATACACACTTGAGGCACATGCATATACATTAGCACATGTAAAATGCCTGCATGCACATCACTAAGGGTCTACTACTGAGTTGGGTAGAGGTAGTGAGAGGAAGGGAAGGGAAGAAGAAGGTGGAGCTCACTTTGCTCCTGAGTTCAAAATGCAGGAAGTTATGGACGTGAATGGGGAGGAAAGGAGGTGAACCCTCTATTCATTTCTGTCAACTTTTGTCTCCCTCAATTTGGGATGTAGGAATAGTACCCTTCCTCATTCTCTCCTCCCTTTCCTTCCATTCTCTTCCCTTTCCATCTCAACTCGGGAGCACACCGTAAGAGACACAGAAAGATGCAATTGGATGCAAGCACACAGAATAAGACAGACTAACACACATAATGCACCTCAGACTAAGAAACTGTGCTGGAACTAACCCATACTTTGAGACACCCTATCACACAGAAAATAGTAACGGCAATGCAAAGAAATGGAAATGAACAACCACAGAACTCTAAACTCACACAGTGGCATGCATGCCAAAGCATGCTTAAAAATGTGTGAACTTCTTTTTCAGGTTTTAAACCAGCAAAACACATGGTGTTCTCTGGCCTGTATCCAGCAGATGGTTCTGATTTTGATTCACTAAACCATGCAATAGAGAAACTTACATGCAATGATGCCAGTGTGTGTGTGTCAAAGGAGACCAGTACTGCACTTGGCATGGGATTCAGGTACTACTAATATTAACTTTATTGCCATGTTCTTGTGGTAATCATTTCTCGTTCATTTTTTTAAGGATCTTATCACACTTGTTGTGGCAGGACAAATTGCTATGTTAGGGTTAATGTCATTGAACTCGAGAAAAAATTACAGTGTGATTTCTTGTTGACAGATGTGGTTTTCTAGGTTTACTTCATATGGATGTCTTCCATCAGAGACTTGAGCAAGTAATTCCTTGTTTGAGTTGTACTTATTTGTTTCTCTTTTCCATTTACACATTGATGGAGCTTTTATTTTCTTTGAAAACCTCAAATGTTGTTGGTTTGTTAAACAGAGTTCTGTGTTGCTTTTATGACTTTTAGAAGGGATGTTTAAATATGCATATCGAAATAGAGTACAAGCCCTCATTCCTTTAGCCCTTAAGACCCTTTTTGCCTTCTCCGGCTAGAAGTCGTTTTACACCATTTTGTTTCCTTTAATTCACTAGGAATATGGAGCTAATGTCATATCAACAGTGCCAACTGTACCTTACATTTTTGAGTATTCAGATGGAAGGTGCGGTCTTCATCTAAAACTTGCTTTGCTTAGTGATGTTTGTTTATATTATTTGTAGTGTAATTCATTTTGTTGGTAATTTTTTTGTTCTTTAATTTCGATTAATGTAGCAAAGTGCAAGTATCAAATCCAGCTACTCTCGCATCAAATCCGGGGAAAAGAGTAACAACTTGTTGGGAACCCACCGTTATTGCAACTATTATCAGTCCTAGTGAGTAAGCTATCTTCTTCTCATTGATCATCACATCATCTTTTTTGACTTCACCTTATCTCTATTTTAGATAACAGAAAATAATATAGTTGCTGTAAATAGCATAAGTCCACTAGATGCAGTTTGGATATTTTTTGCTCAACTCGACGTCGCTTGGTAGTTGGTTTTTTTTTCTAGAACCCAAAAAATGTTTGGTTAGTTGAAATTCAATTAATTGTCGGTTGTGGAATTAGGCTGCTTGGAGTGGTTTGTTATACACCATCTAGTTTCTGATTGCTTTCAATAGCATATTATAAGTATAATGTACTTTCGTTGACGATTTTCTATTTGAAATTAAGGTATGTGGGTCCTGTGATAACTCTTTGCTCGGAGAGAAGAGGAGAGCAGATTGAGTATTCTTTCATCGATAGGTAATGCTTCATTAGGAATTTCTTTTGGTATTGGCGGTTACTATTTTTGGAAGGCATAGATATGGGTGCATTTTTTGTAATATTTGCTCTGTGATTGCAGTCAGAGGACCCTTATGAAGTACAAGATGCCATTAAGAGAAATTATAGTTGATTTTTATAATGAATTAAAAAGCATAACTTCAGGCTATGCCACCTTTGATTATGAAGACTCTGAGTAAGTCTACTTCTCTTTCTTAGTTGGTGTCGGCTTTTATTTAATATGATCAGCGATATATTGTATATTTCGATACTCAATAATGTTCTATGCTTTCAATTAAGATGTAACAACTTTCTTGATATATAAGCAAGTTTGCAAATGAAACATTTTCTTTAGAATAGGGTCTAGACACCTCCAAGATTGATAACAAGCTGATATCAGAATAATAAGATGTGGCATATATTACTTTCTTTACCTGCACATTGCGGCATACATTTTAACTAATCTACGGATGTGGAAAAATTCTGTTTGTTGATTTTTCAAGCTCTTGATCCCGATCGGAATGAAGTCAAAATGCCACAATTGTTTAGTGCGTATAGACAAATCACATCTATGGTTCTATTTGTTATTTGGTTTCTAGAATTTTCGTGATGATAGATTATGTGGAGGCATGAAAAGAAGCATTTGAACCTTCTTTTCTTTTAAGAGTAAATTACACAAATGGTGCTTAGAGTATCATGTTATTGCCATTTTGATCCTTAATAGTTTTAGAAGTATCATTTGTTCTTACTAATTTCACTTTGTACAAACTTGATTCTACTTGCAATTTGTTCTTAAATTCACGGGGACATACTTTTGCATAAGCAACATAAATGGCTTATGAACAAATTGCAATTTTTTTGAATAATTTAAATATTTGTTTTTGAGTTATGAATGAATTGCAGTGTGTTTGATCTGGCTTCTTCATGGGCAATTGTTCTTATTATTTTCTTATGTTTTGGCTAGCTATCAACAAGCTGATTTGGTAAAGCTGGATATACTGTTAAATGGGCAGCCAGTTGATGCAATGGCAACTATTGTTCATAATTTGAAGGCACAGAGGATTGGCCGAGAATTAGTTGAAAAATTAAAGAAATTCATAGACAGGTAGGTTATGATTGATAACATACTCGTAATAATGGCTTTTGTTGTTTTTGTGTTTTATGTTCCTTCAATATTCTGCATTCAAATCCTTTTCTTTATTCTGATTTACATTGTTATTTTGTATTTGCTTCTTTATGCAGGCAAATGTTTGAGATAACCATACAAGCTTCTGTTGGTTCTAAAATTATTGCAAGGGAAACGTAAGAAAACCAATTTTTATTGGATAGCTAACTTTCTAATGATTAATAGAGTGATGATTTATTCACTAATAAAATACTGTTACTTAACGTGCCAGTTGTATATATATCATGTTGTAAATATTATACTCTACAGCATAATTGGGAAATTTTGGACTTTTGGTTAAGTTTTGGGTTGGAGATGACTATCATATTCATTGCTATTACAAAAAATCTTATTTCAGCTTATCTGCAATGAGAAAGAATGTTTTGGCAAAATGCTATGGTGGTGATGTAACACGGAAGAAGAAGCTTTTAGAAAAGCAAAAAGAAGGGAAGAAGCGGATGAAGCGTGTGGGGTCTGTCGATATACCACAAGAGGCTTTTCACGAGTTTATGAAGGTCTCTAATGTGAAATAGGTTAGTCCATACTTTATCATAGAAAAACAACCTGCAGGAACTTGAATACAACAACAACAAAGCTTTTTGTTCCAAACAAGTTGGGGTAGGCTAGAAATGAATCCAATATTGGATTTCATTTCCATAACATTGGCTGAATTTTTACGTTGGCTTGCCACACCCTCCACCTTTCTGGGCTTGGGACCGGCTACGTAAAACATAGACGGAGTTAGTAAATGCACCACTGCCATTAAAATATTTCCAGATCCAAAGAAAACAAGCAAAGTCAATGTAGATATTTGCAATCTAAAACTGTTTACAAGTTAAAACTTCAATATGAGATGAATGTTGCAGTCTATGGGACACTAATATAAAACTTTGAAACACTAAGGTTTTTGATGTATCAGTCACTGATGAACAGTGTTATGTCTGCATAAGACTTGTTGTAAAGGACAACAGTGACATCGCTATTGTTTGCAATGATCCAACCAAGAACCTTCGAATTGTGTTTGCTGCTACCACCAGTTATTTCACCAAAATGTTCCTTTTTCTGCAGGAACTTGAATACATAAAATAAAATATAACAAAGCTGCTTTAATTTTTATAGCCCGAATGCTAGTGGCAGTTATTCCATTGATTTATATTCGAAAAATCCTATGCTAATGTTTTAAGTAATAGTAACAAGTTTTTGGTTAATTTAGTGGGGCGCATTAAAATTTTGAGCTATGTTACTATACTGAGAGAGAGAGGTCCACCTCTTGGCAGCAAAAAAAGAGGGGGGGAGGGGGAATAGGTCTATGAATGGCTGTTGTTCTAAGGTTGCTTGCTTGATGTTGTTGCAGGAGGACCAGAATCTTTTGAGCATCAGTAAGAAAATATGAAACTTTTAATGCTATATCACCCATCTATTCTGGAAGGAGCATTGTTGTTTAGATGCAGGTTGGACAGGGCTTACTGATAGTATTTGTTTGCTGAGAGATGTCTTTAGTGTTTTTATGGGACGTGCAAAGAACCCAAAACTGTCAGGTGGTGGTTATAATATAATTCTAAATACCATAAATGTAATTTTCATCATATCTTATTATTGTTAGCATGTAACATTTCTTTGAGTTCAACAAAATATCACATCAAAATGTAAGGTTCTCTTGTAAAAACTTACATTTATGAGCATGTACTAATGCTCACCCCATATTTATATTACTTTCTTAGATTATGCAAATATCTTATGCATCTTAATGGAAGTACTTCGACATCACTTCTGACGAATAAATGTCACACTATAGCTATACTTGTATATTTAAGCAGAACTGACTTGTGTTTAACCTCGTGCTATTTCAGTATTGTCTTAAAGGTTGCAGAAGAAACAATTGTACTTTGAGGTGATGCGAGCAGCAAGTATACCTGCTTTGATTTTTACACTGAGACCATGTAAATTGAAGCCAAACGTGTTCCTTTTTAACAATTTATTACTTGAGTCCTTGCTGCACCTGTTCAGCAATTAGTAGTCTTTTACCAGTATGTGAGTAAATTTGATATGTAATAAAAATTTCAGCCAGTACTTTGGAACGTGCATGCTTTTAGTTTACTCACAGAATGAAAGTAATTTCTGGAAGAATAATAGATTTAGTTCCATTGATTTGGAAATCATTAATAAAGTAAACTATGTTATTGTGGAATGTACGCAACATTTGGTTATGTGAGGCTATTGTTCAAAATTTTTCCCAACAATTTATACTCTTCAACTTAAAAGAATTTTGATTGGCAATTAAACCTTTTTTAGTTCTAACATAAAAAATATACAGTGATGACTCGATAAATAAATGAATATTGTTATTAGACTGGGGATTATACTTTAAAAAAAAAAGGTAAACTATTCATATGATTGAAATTAAGCAAGTTACAAAACATCATGTGTTTGGATCACCTAGTAACAATTCATTATTATTATTATTATTATTTAAATTGTCATTATTACTATTATTATTATTATTATTATTATTATTGTAATTTTCATTATTTTATTACTATTGTCATAATAATAATTATTATTGTAATTGTCATTATTTTATTATTATTATCATTATTATTAGTATTCTTATTGTAATTGTTATTATTTTATAATAATAATTATTATTATTGTCGTCGTCATTATTATGATCTTTATTATATTATTTACTTTATTGTTTTTGTATTGTTGTAATTTTTGTTATTATTATTCTATTATTATATTATAAATTGATATCAATATTTTATTATTATTCATTAAAAATTAAAATAATTCATTATTTTACTAATTATCACTATCACCACTCCAAATGTGCAATCCAAACAACATTTTCACTAACATAGGTAGCACAAAATTAGCAATATTTTTGCACTAACCTAGATAGCAAAAAAAAAATAATCACTATTTCAATCACTAATTTTGATAGCACCATTTTTACACTAATAATGACATAATCCAAACACACCATAGAAATTTAACACACCCCCATGCCAAAAGGAGCATCAGAGCTTGCAGCCTCGGCCTCTCAACAAATTTTGGATTATACTTCCTAGCACGAGTGAAAAGGCTTATTTATACATTGAATCTTCAATCATCCTCTTTTAAGTACACGAGTATCAAATAGCACCAGTAATATCCATACTATTGAGAAATTGGGAAGAAAAGCAAACCTCTCATCTATCCGTATAGGGAAACCGTTATTTTTCAATATCAGTTCCAACTGGACTCGTAGGTTGCCGCAGAAACCCCAAGCATTCAGATAATTTATATGACCATAAAGAAATTTTTGGATATATCCTAGTAACATCAAAATATTATAATTAATGATAATTTAATGTCATTTCTAAATACTTAAATAGTATTCTAGTTGTCAATTAATCGAATCTAAAAATTATAAGTTGATGTTAATGAAAAGGAAAACGACTATCATGTATGGTAGAAACAAATATCTCCTTTTATTGATTGATTCCGTTATTTCCATAAGAGCATGCGAGTTGCAAATTTAAGATTATGAATGCAGAATGCCCATTGAGTAGGATTATAAATGGGATTAAAGGAAGCAAAGAACTAAGCATAGTTTCAGTAGTTTCAGTGCAATCAGGCAATAAATGTTGAAATATGACTGGGACTATAATGACAAAAAGATCCTCATTCCAGATTGCCCTGCAATATAAATTAATTAGTGCAAACCATGTTTCAACAGAAAGAGTGAACTCTTCAAAGCTTATAGAATTATTATTTCAAAATAAAGAGAAGCGATGATTCAAGTTTGAAACTAACAAATTGGACAAATTTCTCAGAAAGACGAACAAGAACAACCAGTTTTGTCAATTTGGCTACAGGGTTCGGAACAAGAACTGGAAACGATAATACTAAATTTTCCTTTTATTATTATCATTCAACAGGAGCGAATTTGCTCAACTGAGAATTGATAACATTCTGTTTCCTTTTTTACCACTGAAGGAATTACGTGATAGTCATCGTCATTTCTAATTAAGGAAAAGTTTTTGATCGCCAAGAAAACCTCAGCCAAAGATTGCTCACCAAAGACTATCACGTATTGAAAGGTCAACAACCATGTACATTTAAAAACATTTAAAGTGTCAACCATATGGTGGCAGATGAAATTGAGGTGAAATTTTCGCAAGCCATAGTTAGCAAGCCCCTACAATTAGTATTGCCCTGCAATCTAAATTAATTAGTTGAGTAATACAGATACTAATGAAGTTTTTGAGTTTGGATTGATAAACAACTGAATTAAATATTTTGAGGGCAAATATCTCAGCCTAAAAGTTTCAAGGAATAGTGGAATACATATCACTAATTTTCTAATTGTCAATTCTATAATGTTATAAATTTAATAAAACATTGCTAGACTATTCTATCATTGTAAACACCATATAACTCCTACCACCTAACAAGTAATCTTGGTTTTAATTTATAGAACAGTGATTCGCTTAGCCCCTGAATGATGCCTGTTATGTCTAGAAAACTTCAATATAGTCTTCCTCTTGAACAAGAAGCAAAGGAACATGAGAATAAATAGAGCAGAGAGATACACCTCCATGTGAATTCTCTTAAACAACCAAAGCAACTTGTTCTCGTCCTTCCCTTCACAATTGCAGTCACAAGCTTTTGGTTTTGTTTTCTTATTTTTGCTTTCTTCTGGAGTCAGAATGAAATCCAGGTTTACACCTTCATCACCCATCTGTATGCGTGTAGATTTTGTTTGGTATCCAGGCATGGATGCAATTACTACAGAATACAGATACAAGTTTCAACAAATTGAAACAGCCATTTTCATATGTATACCAGAAAATGCTCAAAGCTATCCAATATATTTCCAAATTACTGCTGAACAATACACCTTTAAAAAAATATGAGAAAAACATATGTGCCACTAGGAAACACGAGAAAAATCATATGCACTGCATACTCCATTTTCCCAATTAGTTCAACACACACTGGACCCACAGTTTTAATTATACCAGTTTATCTTATGCGAGTGTAAACTTCAATAGGGTAGTTCAGGCACTTTTTTAAACATCAGAAGAGGGGTGGTGTTTCTGACATGTAGCACTGACTAACAAGGGCATTTGATACATTAGCTGTTTGCAGAAGTATACATGAGACCTTATATATGATTAGGAGCATTCATGATTTGGTGCTTGTTCTTAAAAACCCTTTATTTTTATTTGAGGAAATTGTTCTTAATAACGTCAAATAGACAGTTTTATTCCATGAATATGTAACTAAATTAATATATATATAGACAAAGTTCATCTATGACATTTGTACCATTATAACTGCCCCTGGGTGCAAGAATGCGATGATAATCACCATATACACTACTAGCTTTAACCTGAAATTAACATGAGACAGTAACAATAAGTATTTTCTACCACACTGATAAGTGATTGTCAGGCTGGCCCGAGTCAAGTTCATGTTTTATTTTATTTGTTTCACATGGTTTGTCACTACTTTAGGGTAATATGGTAAACTTATAGAAACAATAGTTTTTTTAACAGATAAGAACATTAAATCAACCGTGTAATTGATTCCCTCAACAGTCACAAATGCTGGTAAAGGAAAGCCTGTTTCTCCTGAAAATATCCTTCCATGAACTCCTGCCTGAGGAAACTCAATCGAACTCGATCAAATTAAACAATATCTTATTAGAAAGATAAAAACAAATAAACAATTGAACAGAATATAAGTTAAGAGACATCAATTTACCTTCACAAGACTAGCAATAAGATTCAACATGCTCATTCTATTGTATTTCCATAATATTGGTATCTACACAATTAACAAAATATTTATACATGTAAAATAGTAGAATAACAAAATAAAACCAATGACAAAATCTGTGGCAATAACCTCACTGGCTTTAGGCCATTTGATGTCGCTTATTTCAAGTGTTATCTCAAAACACCCTCCATGTATATAGTTCCAGTCTTGCATACCACCATATATAGGGTACCTAAACAGTACAAAAACAAAACAAAATAAATAACATGCAATAAGATTTCATAGAACCAACTTTCAATTACTTCATTGCATTTTAAATTACCAAAACGCCCCATTGGTGATGCCTCCAGGAAATTCTTTACTTAAAGACATATTGTGATGCGATCGACTGTATACTGTCGCCATGTACTGAAATGCTACGTCATCAGGACATGGATAATATTTTTTCCTAGAAACCACAAAGATTTAGATTAGAAAAACTGACGAGTACAAATGATAAATTTTTTTTTATAATAATTATACTGAACTGGCAACCTTTTGTCTTCAGATCCATCCCAAGGATAATTTGCGACAAGCGCACCCTAAAAATTGCATTTCATCAAGAAGGATCAAGTAGACAATAACAGTCAACGCTATACCAAATGATATAGAAATCATGAAAAATCGAGAGGACAACTATATTCAGTTTTATAGGTTTTTAAATATTAATTTACTTAAACATAAATGAATATATACTAATAAAATGTTTTAGAAAAAGTACCCCGTGTAAGCTGGCAGATACTGTGAAATGCTCTCTTTTTAGCCAATTCATAATAGCTCTAGTTTCGGGTTGCCTCAAAGTCTCCACATCATTGATAGGAAAGAACTTTGGACAATAACCATATTATGAAATGAAATTAGTAAGCGCCAAATAAAAAAACTATTTAGTTAAAGGCAAAATCAGTTGAATTACCTGGTCAGGAAAGTCTCTGTTTAGGTCAATATTATTTGAATTGCCACGCTTTCTGAGAGCAAATCCATCAGGGTTCATTGAGGGAAGGATGTGAAGGTGAACTTTTTCTACAATCAAGTTTGCCTGTAAAATAAATTAACGAAGACATAGTACTACACAAGTATATCAAAGAAAAAAGTGCAAAGATAATTAATTGAAAGATAGATTAGCTTGTCTGCGTTGTTACTTGTTTCTTCACACGAGATTAAAGGGAAATGCCAAAAAGAAAGACTAAGCCAATTTAGAAAAAAGCTGGCTTATAGAGTAATACTCTAATCCACACAAAAAAAAGGTGCATCAGACAACAAAATTACGAAGTTAATTACCAAGGGGTCTTTCATGTAATTATTGCACAACCAATTAGCTAAGTGCATAAGTAGCTCTCTCCCCACAGGTTCGTCACCGTGCACATTTCCAATATACTGTAATTAAATTAGTAAACAAACACATTATATAGAGATTAGTAGTGGTACTTTGTAGTATGCTTAACCAATCAAGAGTAGTAACTATACTGGTGTCAGTGCCTGCAAATTATAACAGGTTCATCTGTTTGCTTCTTTACCCTTAATTTTATTTTTTAATGTCACTAACAAAAGACATTTTTCTATATGATTTCTTTTTGTAACAAACAAACAAAGGGTAACAAGAAAAATCTGTATCATGCAAGACTGGTATGTTAGTGAAATTCATATATATTCAAGAAAGTTTAAATATAGGTTCAAGACAGATGCAACACTAACTTTAAATGAAGGCTCTGGTTCTTTCTGTCCTGGCTTGTCAGAAATCTCAATCACCCACTACATAAAAATAAAAGATAAGTAAATACAAGAAGCTTAACCAGCTATATATACTTATAACAATGATTTGTTCCTAAGATATACATACCAGTGGAAATCCTTGCACGCTCTCTCCTATGCTGAAAGTAGTTAATTATATAACACCTCGAAATGCAAACAAATAGATAAATATATCACTTGTGAGTAACCATACTGAAACAATAAAATATTGCGGGGATGGGGTTGGGTATGGGTGGGGGGTTATACTGTGGATGAATCTAAATGTACCAACCAATGTATCACCTGCTGTATACCAGTACCACACTAATACCAGGCATGACTGGCCAGATGAAGTATACAAAACTAATTTGCACTTGGAATTTAAGATTGATTGGATTAAAAAGGTTAAAATGGCTTAGTATATTGTAGGGTGAGGTTCTACAAGACATGCAATCATGGATTCCATCTCCAAATCAGCATACATTGGTGGATTTGCGACTTGTGCTTCGTCATTTACTCGATAGAAATGTGTGAAAAAGCTTTGAGTTTAATGTACCTGTATATATGTGAAATATTAGCACATCTCTTTCCAAACTCCTTTATGGCCTTCTCCAGCTCAGAGTTACTCATATACCCCCGAGTAATTTCTTCCCTATACAAAATAAAATGAAGAAATAGTGAGATTCAGTTCTGATAGCATTAGAACTCAGAAAGCACATGCCACAGTCTAATACTTGTCAAATTTCATGATCTTTTTTTTTGTTTACATTTTCTTGAGTTTACATATTTTGGGATAAATTTCGGCTCCATCAAAGTACTACTTATTTAGGTCTAATGGAACAGACTAAATAACACAGAGAGAAAGGGAAAAAGATATACAAATGAAGTCTAGTTGAGTGCATACTTAAGTGGAGGTTCTTTCACTTCAAGAAGATGCCTTGTGGAAAAACCTTTGCTGTGATTCATTGCACCTAGTTATGAAATGAGGAACGAAATTCAGAAAAACCATTGCTGTTATACTCAAATGCTATCTAGAATTTGTGTGTACCAGTGCATGTGGATTGAATTAATATTTTGCTAGGTCATTAACAAGAAAGTTTGTTACTAAAATATCAGATTTCAGCTTTTGCAACTGAATTCATACAATCCTTTCATAGTTTTTCGTTGTTTTAATGTACATTTGCGATTAGAAGTTGCGTGAATTTGATCTTTAACTGGCCCCAATCAAAACATCGTTTTGACGTAGACCTCTGAGCATTGAGGAAAGTAAAAAACGAGATAAACAAAATCAACACATCCATTCAATTTTGCTTTAACAAATAATCCAGTAATTTCGCAAAAATAAACCGAGTAAAAGACCTGAGAGCAAAGGGATCCGATCGCCACCTCTGGCAACGGCGTTGATAGGAAAGAAAGAGAAAAGTGCGAACATCATGTAAACTGGGACGCGGAGATGCCATGATAAATCCATGGATCGATTCGCGTAAATCACGAAGGCTGCATCCTCTCCTCACTGACTCTCTCTGTCTCTCTCTACCTCGATCTCTACCTCGATGTAAGGCTGGGCAAATAACTCTCGCTCAAATAACAATTCGTCAAACTCGCGATTCAACGCTCGAGCAGACCGACTCGAATCGGAAGTCGCTCGTATGTATACGAGTTTTTACCCTGTATACGAGTTTCCGATCGCTAATGTACATGACTTTTAACCTTTATATGAGTTTTTACCCGAGTCATTCTTAATTAATAGTAAATCTATTGTTTTTCTGATTTGTGTCTTCCTCTTACGTTCTTCACTATGTTATATAAAGAAATTCGGATTTCTTTTTAATTCATTCTATTTTATTGATTAACTGAAATGATTCATATCTCATATCTTTCAAAGTTACGATTTGATTCTAAATCATTTTTCTCATGGCGATTCTCCACGATCTCGCGCCAGTCTTGCATTAGAGTGCCCCATCGCATCTCTGTCTTCACGTCTCTCCTTAGATCGATTGTGTTCTTCAGATGACGATTAGGCTCGTGTGTTAAGATCTCCACTTCTCAAATGTGACAGGTGATGATTTGTTGATGGTAGACGAGCTCGATGACAATCAGATCGGTGAAAGCAACGAGCTCGAAACTGACAAGATAGAGGCAATCAGATTGTTATGCAACGATTCAAGGCTGAGACGAGATTAGGTCACATTAACAAATGAGATCAGTTTTCAGATCTGATGTGTTAAAGCTGAGTGATGAGACAATTTCAGAAGCTGACATAATGACAAGAAAGGTATCAGACGAAGTGTTGAGACGAGATCAGTTCTCAGATCCTGATATTGATATTGAGATACTGACAAGTAAGGGATCAGTCGAGTGATGGGAGCTGAGTGAAGTTGAGTTCAGAAGTAGATGCTTTGAGACAGCAAGTGACTTTTCTGATCTTGAACCTGAAAGCCGTATTTCTTTATACCATAAGACAATATTTCAATAACAACCTTGAAAACTGAGAGCAAAAACAAATTAGAAATTGCATTTATTTTATCTGTTGTGGTATTTGGCATAGGAATGTACTTGTCTCCCAATTTGATTTGAGAAATGATATCTAGGTGTAGTATTCTAATTTTGGAACCTGCAAGTCTTTATATTAGAACAAACAAGCTTTTATATTGTAAAATTAAGTCTTTATATTACATCAGACAAATCTTTATATTTAAAAATGCAACAAAACTGCTGCAAAATTAGAACCTATAAGTCTTTATATTAGAACAAGCAAGTTTCTATATTGCAACAGACAAGTCTTTATATTTTATAAATGCAGCAAAACTACAACAAAATTATAACCTTCAAGTCTTTATATTAGAAACATCAAGTCTCTATTTTGTCACAATCAAGTCTTTATATTATAATAAACAAGTCTTTATTTTTAGAATTGATGCAAAATTGCAGCCAATTGCAACAAAATTGAAGCCAATTGTAGCCAAATTGCAGCAAAAATGAATTAAAGACTTGGACGCACAACTATTAAGACTTTGTATGATTTAAATAAAGAATTGGACGCGAGACTATTAAGACTTCGTTTGATTTATATAAAAACTTGGATGCACAAAATGCTAATTTGCATTATTGCAGTCAAATTGGAGCAATAGATGCAACAAATTGCAGTGAAGTTACAACAAATTGCAGTGAAATTGTAGAGAAAAAAAAGAATTAAGACGCTCAATTTTTATGTAATATAAAGACTTGGATGCGTAGCTATTAAGACTTCGTATGATTTATATAAAGATTTCGTATGATTTATTTAAATGCAGCAAAATGCAACTAAAACGTAGCAAAAATTGCAAAAAAAAAAAAACTGCAGCAAAATGCACTACGGTGGAGATATTAATGGCAAAATTAATTACTAACAAAATTAAATTAGCTCAGAGCGACATTAATGGCAAAGGTATTAATTAGCTGATGTATTAATTAGCGACATTAGTGACAAATTTGAATTATATTAACGTGGGTGTAATAATCAGAGGCATTAATAGGCGAGTTAGTTAGATGTAATGATTAGGACCATTAATTGCTGTGGTTGTCATTAATAGAGGAGGTTAGTTAGGGGGATGTCTAAGCGGGGCGTCTAAGTGGGACTATTAGCAGCTCTCTTCAATTAATATGACTCAGTTCAACTAAATGTATAATTGTATATGGATTTATCTTGAATCAGTTTAACTAATATTTATATGACTCAATCTGAGTCAGTTCAACTATACTGACTCAAATCCAGTCACTCAGGCACTCAAATAATCAGTTAAAGTATTTTTTGGGTTAATTTGTTTTTATTTATATGTGTCAGACAGTCCAAATTGAGAGTCTGCGACTGATTTATTCGCAGTATAGATCACAATTCAAAAATTACATTTGAATAAAATTGGCATTTTTTCTAATTTGATATGCGAGCGAGTTACGAGCTGACTCGAGTAACATCGAGTTGAGTTCGAGTTTATTATTTAGCTCGGATTAGTGGTCGACTCGACTCGAATATTCTTGGCTCGAGTTCGAACAAGAGTTAGCTCGAGCTAACTCGACTCGATGAACATGCCTACCTTGTCCCTTCTTTGGATCCACTGAAGTGAAGGTTAACAAAATGAATCGCCCCAGCAATTCAGCAAACACGCAACCAATTTTAAAGGATACGCATCATATTTTGCCTTGAAAATTTTAGATCTGTATCCGCTAGGCGCTAGTTAATTATTAGTTAATGGCAGGGATTTTCAAGACACCATCTTATGATGTTTTTTGTTGACTCAAAAAATAAGAATTATATTCATGATTTTGATATCAAAAATTTGACAGCTCATGACTTTATTTTTTGCATTTAGAGTTCAGATTAAATGCATGCGTTCACGCTGCAAAAATAAATGACAAAATAATTAAATATGATGCAAAAATTCAAATTTTGTTCACGTCTGAATGCTGTGTCTGAAGCTGCATTAAGAGAACGTTGTGAACGCTATGTCTGGACGCACGTTCGGACGTTACTTTTAGACGTGAACACAAATTTCAATGTACTTGGTAGTTTTTTGTTTTGTCAACCCGAGTGACCTCTATTTCTGAATGCGCACATTTAGAAAATACATCCGAACGCTGAACGCTTAAAGCAGAAAAATAGAACCATGACTGTCCAATTTTCAAAACCAAAATCATAGATGTAATTCTTATTTTTTTCAGTATCAGACAAGAAAAAGTTCCTGAAAAGAAGTTTCGAATTATAATTATTAGGTAATGACTGAAACATATTTATTATTGTCTTTATAGTGTTTTTTAATTTTATTTTGATTTCGCGTGTAATTGGTTCTTTTTAACTCTTTAAATATGAAATGAAGTATACATTATTTTTTTTAAACCATACTTTTTTTGTAAATTAGTGTCTAAATATTAGTTCTCTTTATTGTAATGTTAGATTGAAAATTATATTGTGTAGATTAATTGTGCCTCAATGTAAATAATGTGTATCTATTTTTTTGTGTGTGTGGTAATTGTCGAATTGGAGAATGAAAAGTTTTCTTTAGTAATTCATGGCATCTTTAACACATTAAAACTATTAAAATTAGAACTCGCAGCGCGGCTACGCCGCATCTAAATATATTCTTTGTTGTGTTAAATGACGTATAATCTCGCATGAAAAATATGCATGTATCATATAATTTGATTTGACCTTAAAGTAGCATTTCATGAGCAAACAGAAAACCAAGAGTTTATTATTTTTCTTGCATCTTTCTACTTTTTTTTACTAAACTCAACGATTATATTCTATTTTTTTTTGTTTGAAACCCGCAAAAACAATTTTATGCCTTACCTCGATTCCCAGTCGAATAAGTTGATAGTGCTGCTCAATTATTTGAAAATGATAAAAAGAAACAACCAAAAATGTTAGAATTATTGTATTGAATAATAACAATCATATTGCAAATAAAAACCATAAGACTACCAAAATATTAGATATATCATCTGATTAACATTTCCGTCATTAATTTCCTAATTGTAAATTTAAGATTTTTATAAAAAAAATTTGACTCACAAAGCTAAACACAAAAATAAAAAATAACAACTACTTATTCTTAGCAGATGAACAATAAATAATATATGAAAATTATGAATGAATAATACCTTCCAACCTTGAACTAGTGATTTGCAATACTTGAAGATTTTTTCTATGTGTGAAACAGAGACAATTTTTGTGAGAACAGAGAAAAGGAAAAAAAATAATATGAAAATGAGAGCAACAACATTGAAGGATTGATAGCATTAAAGAGGAAGAGGAAGATGATGAGATTGGAATGTACGATCAGACATAGCAATTTACAGAAAATAATCATGGAGAGTTATGAAAGAATTAAATAGAAAGAGGATCACGATGGGACATCGAAAATTTATCAGACATATCAATCATTCAGAGAGAGAGCGATTAACGATTCACATTAGAAAAAATAATTAATTAGAGAAATCAATTAACAACAAAGAGCAATGACATGGCTGAGAGAGGGAAAACCCGTGTGGCGAGAGACACACAAAGACATTTAGAAAAAAATCAAACTTCTATACGATACTGCCAGAGAAGTTGCCACATATTATCTAATCAAACAATAAACGACTCAAATTAAGACTGTAAAAGAATTAGCAATTAAGATTGATGTGTCGACGTGTTCTTCAAGCCGACAAGTCCATACGGGTTATTGTGTTTCCGATTTTATAAGCATTTTTTTTTAGAAAAAATGTCATCTTTTTTAGTTTCTCCTTATTCTACAATTAATAAAATTTTGATTGTTTTTATAATTGAATAGAAACAACTGTAAAGATTAAATCAAAATAATTAAATATTTACGTCTAACTAACTTTAGACATCAAACTGACCAACTCAATACATTTTTTATTACTAACTTATAAGTTTAGCTTTTTATAATAAATTTATTAAATATGTCTATGCTGCTTAAGGCTTACTTGCCAAAAGTGTTGGGTAAGAGTATGGTAGTTCGCAGAACACACATTCAATGCTACCGTATTCGTCTCTCAAATTTTAAAGGTAAACGACCGATTTAATTCGTCAAAATCTTCTTTTAGATGAAAATTCCCATTTTTAGAATCTTTTTAAAAAAGATGAATAATTCGTTAATATTGCGGTAATCCAACATGAATTGTTTTCGATTTATAAAAAATATAATTAAAAATGTAAAACTCGATCATCACAGATATTGAATTATACCATAACCTCACTCTATATAGAGTAAAGCTATGTTACTCCTAGGAGCATCAAGGTCTGTCGTTTTCTTGACACAAATACATCATTATAAACTATTTTTAGAGTTTTTAAGTACCTATTTTGATTTTTATGAAAATAACCTAATTTTATGTATAAACTTGATTATTTTATTATTATTTTGGATCAATTTTAAAAAATTCAAACAAGTACTTAAATAGCTCTGAAAATCAAAATTTTCGTTTCCTACTAGATTTTCACATAAAGAAATTATTGAGAAGCACCATAGCTTTACTTCTCTATATATAATAAATTTAATTTCTTGATGATATTTTGGAGTTAAGAGCACGAGAAGATCTTGATTCTTCTAAAAGCACCATATCTTTGCTTCTCTATATATAATAAATTTAATTTCTCATTAATCTAAATTCCAAATATACGATTATTAACCCGAACAACACGAAATTTCAAACCTAATTGTAGAGAGAACGAGAATCACACATAATAGAGGTGTCAAACACACGAAACAGTGACACAAATACCAAGTTGCATTAACCGTTGTGTTTTAAGAGTGTAACGAAATTCCCTTGCGTCTTACGTTGCGTTTAATAAACGTAAGGATTTTTTCTTGCGTGGAACGTTGTGTTTAGTTTAACAGCCAAAACATTAAAAACGTGCAGTTTTTTGAACGTTTACAACTGTTAGTATTGAGTTTGGGAGAAAAGACTAAGGTCAAGTAATAGTGCGAAAGCATTTTAACAACGATTACAATTCAAGCTTTTAGACCTTAATCACCTATCTAAAATTTCAGCAAGCAAGTATTAAGAGCAATTGAGCAATTCAAAAATAACAAAGTGCAAGAATAGTAAAGAGAGAGCGATAGAGAGAGTAAAGAGCAGGATCAATCAAGAGAACACAAGAACACGCAATATAACGTGGTTCAGCCTACAAACAAATTAGGCCTACATCCACAGAACACAGAACCAAAACTTTCTTCCAGGACCGATTCCACCAAACAATAAGTGCTCTTTACAATTGCGAAACCTATCTTTGATTTTTTCTCAATCAGAAAATCAATCTTAGGTTCCTAAACCTATGTAATAGGCTACACCACTCTACAAGATAAAATGTCCGATTGACTACACAATGAAGGACATGGATGCACTACTTGATAACACAAATGTAGTGTACCAAAGGCTAGAAACTAGCAAGAAAAGAAGTGTTCTCGGATTGACAATTAGACAGTAGTAGTTATCTAAATCTCTCAAGTTAGGCAGCTGTAGGAGAAGACTCTTAAGCTCTTTCTGGTGCTCAATTGAGTGCTTGAAAGCTTGAGGGGGGGGGGGGGGGGAGGGTTCAGATGTCTTTCAGGTTTGTATCTCCAATGTATATATAATATAGCACATTTTGGTGTTTTGGAGTCTTGAAAATGACCCCATGCGTTACAAAACTCTGTGACGCGTTACAGAATCCGTTATAACAGGTTCACACCTTTCCAGAGATGCTCTTCTGTGCTTCTTCCACTGACTTATGGGCCACCTTGAGCAGGTACCCGTTACAACGGGTGGGGAAGACGTTGTGACGCCTCTGGGATGCGTTACAACAATGCATGGCTCTGGAAATCCCTTCTCTGCTCAGCTGTTCTCCTCTTAATTCGTTGTGACGGGTTGGACACCCGTTGTGACGGGTCGGTAAGTATTACCATAATGCATGAATCTGTGAATGCCTTCTAACCATGCTTTTGATGTCTTTGAGTATGTCTTGACTTGTTTATACATATTTGAGCCTTTACATCACAATTGTATACATGTATTAACTTGTATCTCAACGAAACTCAATTGTGCAAGGTTAGTACTGATTTGTTTTGCAAATTGTCAAACAAGAGATGAGTTTAATCCAACAAACTCCTTCTTTTGACAATTTGCAAAATCATATGTAATGTGCATAACATATGATGCACATTATAATATTTTGCAATGCTTCAGCTGATTTTAGTGATATATTTGTCCTTATTAATTGGACATGCTAGCAAAAAAATATTTAGTATTATAGCTATAGCGGTGCTCGGGTTTCTCGATTAGATCGTGTTGTTCTAATAATAAGCCTCAATCATTTGTTTCATCTATGTGTGGTAAGATTAAACGTACGTTGTTTAATTGATCAGGTGCTATGAAAAGCTCTTTACAGGAGGCTATTCAATTTTAGGTGAATAAGAAGATGTAATGATCTCTAGTGATCAATTACAAGAACTGGTGGCTAATTGAACACAAGAAATAGTAAAGATCGCAGAATTGTGATAAAATTGATTTATTCAACAACTCAGCTATGAATAGCTTGAGAAAGTACAAAAAGTAATATTTGAGTAACTTTGGCTAATTTTCATCATAACATTCATAGAACAGAAAGGGTCTTTATATACATCAGACCATTTGGACTAATTTGCAATATCAAGGAAACATAAGGACTAATATGAATAAAAGCCTTCATATGCCAGCGTTGCAACGAACTCCTGCCTTTTCCTAACCGACTGCTGCCATCCTCTCCAGTTCAGACTCACTGAAACATCCTTGCTTTCGACTGGGACCCGTCTGCAGTGGCACACTCCTTTTCCGATTAATGAAATGCCCATTTAACATCTGTATTGCTTCGGCCCATGCCTTTCCCTCCAGCCCATTGAACGTTTTAGTGCTAACGGCTAACTGATTCAATTCAGCTGCTAACACTGCCCTCTCCTCCTGATTCAGCTTGTCCTCAAGCTGATTCAAAGGGAATTGTTTTCTCAATTCATCGTAAACTTCCCAAGTAGCATCTTCCTCAGACAAATTTGACCATTTCACCAGAATTTCTGCTACAGCAGCATTTCCCTTTTTAACTATCCTTCGACCCAAGACAGCAATTGGCTCAATTTTGAGCTGGCCTTCTGGTCCCACCAGTGGCAACTGTGGGTTAATTGTTATTGTCTGACCAAGCTTCTTCTTTAGCTGAGACACATGAAATACAGGGTGTATCATAGATCCAGGTGGCAAATTTAGTCGATAGGCTACTGCTCCAATCTTTTCCAATATCTCAAAGGGTCCATAGAACTTAGGGCTTAGTTTGAGACATTACTCCCTCATTTTCATTGAGGTTTGCCTATAAGGTTGTAGTTTCAAATACACCCAATCCCCTACTGAGAAGCTTCTTTCTGTCCTTTTCTTGTTGGCAAAGTGAACCATTCTCTCTTGAGCTTTGATGAGATGTTCCTTTAGCAATTTAAGTGTTTTCTGTCTCTCATTCAATAGCACATCCACTGCTTCATTGTTGCTCTTGGGAATTGAGCCCATAGGTAGATTGGGGGGGGGGGGGGTGTGTATCCATACAAGGCTTCAAAGGGAGTCATCTTTGCTGCTGTGTGAAAGTTTGTGTTATACCAAAATTCTGCTAAAGGTATCCATCTTGCTCAGTTCTTTGGTTGTTGGAAGGTCATGCACCTCAGATAAGTCTCAAGGCATTGATTCAATCTCTCAGTCTGGCCATCAGTTTGAGGGTGGTACGAGGTACTGAGGTTGAGCTTAATTCCTAGTTTGTCCATTAATTCTTTCCAGAAATTACTCACAAATATCGGATCCCTATCAGTAATAATTTTCAGTGGTAACCCATGGAGCTTATAAAACTGTATCAAGGAAAAGTTGAGCTACCTCTTTGGCCTTAAATGGATGAGATAGTGTGATTAGGTGACAGTATTTGGTGAATTTATCGATAATTACCAAAATCACTGTTTTTCCCTCACTCTTAGGCAAGCATGTGATAAAGTCCATATTGATTAGTTGCCAAGCTCCTTCAGGCACTGGTAATGGTTGTAAGAGACCTGGGGTGGCCACATGTTCCCCTTTGTTCATTTGGCAAGTATCACAAGTGCTCACATGTTCAAACACCATGTCTTTCAGTTTTGGCCAGTAAAAGACCTTCTTTACCCTTTGGTATGTGCCAAGTATACCAGAATGCCCTCCTACACTTGAGTCATGCAATGCCTCAATCATTTGCTTTCTCCACCCCCCAGTTGAACCTACATAAATCCTTCCATGTTTTCTGATGATGTCCTTGTGGACTAAAATACCCTCTCCCATGTTTAGCCCTTGTTGATGTAGGTCTAAGATACTAGTAGCCCAGTCATCATTTTCATAGCTCTTATGTAACTCATCTACCCATACAGGTGTGATTTCAGTAAGAGCTAAGATCTCCTGCCCTTCATCCTCATTGCTTCTTCTGGATAGGATATCTGCAACCTTATTTTCACACCCCTTCTTGTACTGTATGGTATAGTCTAGCCCTAGGAGTTTACACAAACCTTTGTGTTGAAGGGTATGTGTTAGCTTTTGCTCTAATAGGTGCTTAAGACTGATGTGATCAGTTTTTATCACAAAAGACCTCCCTTGTAAGTAATGCCTCCATTTACTCATTGCTGTTAACAAGGCCATCAATTCTTTCTCATAAGTAGATAGCCCTTTATTCTTGATCCCAAGTGCCTTGCTTAGATAAGCAATAGGCCTGCCTTCTTGCATTAGTACAACACCAATTCTCATATCACAAGCATCAGTTTCAAGGGTAAAGGGTTTACTAAAATCTGGCATAGCCAAAATAGGTGCAGTGCTAAGGGCTTTTTTAAGATACTGGAATGCATGTTGTGCTTCATTAGTCCAATTAAAACTGTTCTTCTTGAGCAAATTAGTCAATGGCTTGCTAATTATTCCATAATCTTTAATGAACTTCCTGTAATACCCTGTCAACCCTAAAAATCCTCTCAATTGCTTCACAGTTTTAGGGCTAGGCCATGTCACCATAGCTTCTACTTTCTTAGGATCTGTAGATACTCCTTGTGCTGAGATAATATGGCCTAAATATTTTAGATTGGGTAACCCAAATTCACATTTAGACTCTTTAGCTGTTAGCTCATTTGTCTGAAGTACTTGTAAGACCAATGTAAGGTGTTGTAGATGGTCTTCTAGATGAGCACTATACACTAGTATATCATCAAAAAATACCAGAATAAATTTTCTCAAATAGTGCTTGAATATGTGGTTCATAAGGGCTTGAAAGGTTGCTGGAGCATTTGTCAACCCAAAGGGCATGACTTGGTACTCGTAGTGACCTTCATGAGTCCTAAAAGCTGTCTTTTGTACATCTGTTGGGTGCATTCTGATCTGGTGGTACCCAGCCTTGAGATATCTTGGAAAAAATGGTTGCTCCGTGCAGTTCATCCAAAATCGTCAATTATGGGTATATGGTACTTGTTTTTTATGGTATATGAGTTTAATTTCCTGTAATCTACACATAACTTCCAACTTCCATCCTTTTTCTTGACTAAAAGGGCTAGTGATGCAAATGGGCTATGTGATGGTTGAATGACACCACTTTTCAATAGCTATTCAATGATTTTATCAAGCTTTATTTTCTGGAAATGGGAGTACCTGTAGGGTCTCATGTTAACAAGCTGTGTGTTTGGTTTGAGAAGTATTTGGTGGTCAATAGTTCTGATAGGAGGCAATTTGTCTTTATTATCAAAGACTTGAGGGAACTGTTGCAAGACTTGCTGTATTTCTGGTCTCCTTGTTTCATGGCTAAGCTCTTCACCTTTACACAACCATATGTGTGCCATCATCACTTCATTGTTCTCCCTAAGCTCCTTGATCACATTGACATGTTGGCACAAATCTACACTAGCTTCTTCTGCTTGCACTTGAAGTTTGACCTTTTTACCCTCTCTCTCAAATTCAATTCATTTTTGCTGCCAATCTATTTTCATTGGGCCTAGTTGAGCCAACCAATCTATCCCAAGTATCACATCGTATCCCTGAATAAGTAGCATCCTTAGAATCTGTAACCATTTTATTGCCATTAGCCACCATGACAATCATGGATATTGTTTGCACAACCTTACACTGTTGCCCTTGCAAAATGGTGGGGTCAATGAAGCTGTGTGTACTCCCACTGTCCACTAAGGCAAAGGCAGGTAGGGTACCAATGTGACCTTTAAATCTCATGGTATTAATTGGAGGTAGGCTTGAAGTTGTGTGCATTGAAACCACAGCCTCTTCAGCTACAGTGGGTTCTTCTTCATTATTGTGAGAATTGAATTGATCTTCCCTTGAATCTTCTTGTCTGAACTCACTTCCTTCATCACCTTCAAGCATTTGAAACCTCAATTTGCACTGGTGCCCAGGGAGGTATTTGTCACCACATTTATAACACAAGCCAGGTGCCTTTCTTTGGTCAAAGATGGAATTTCTGGTAATGGTACTAGATTGATTCACCTTGGATTCACCCCATTTACCCCCTCTTTCTGGGTAATTCTTGTAATTAGCTTGAGATACTTGAGTAGGTGGTATAGAAGAGTGTTTGAGTTTCTTCATTTGAGAGTCAATTGATGTTTCCATGTGTATTGCATACTCAAAGGCTTCTTCCAGGGAAGTTGGCTTGAAAATCTTGAGATAGGGCTTAATTTCCTCTTTTAACCCCATGATAAAGGCATCAGTGTAATCAAGATCTGAGAAATGCCTATTTTTTAACTGCAATTTGGCTTTAATCTTTTCAAATTGACCCATGTAAACTTCAATCGAGCTTGTCTGGTTAAGGTTCTTAAGTTCTTCTAATGCAATCAAACTTCCCCTTTTGTGAATCTTTTATTCACCAGTTTAGTGAACAAATCCCATTCTGGTGAATCATGAGCTAAGACATACCCCTCATACCATTCATAGGATCTTTCTCTGAAGTGAAGAGTAGCCAGTGTCGTTCTGAAGCGATAGGGAACATTGTAGAGATCGAAATAGGAAGAACATTTCCTTGTCCATTCCATTGGATTATCTCTTGTAAAGGAGGGACAGTCAGATTTAGGTAGACAATACCTGTCAGTAGCTGTCGGTATATCATTGCCCCCCACTGGACGAACAACTCGATGTGTTGACAATGTATTAGCATGTTCTTGATCCTCCCCTTCTTCAAGATCAAGATGTCTTGTTTGACCTCGGATCAATGCTTCCCATTTCGTATCCATGGCTGCCAGTTTCTCATTGAAGCTCATATCCAGTTGACACGAGATTCTTCAATCTTGTTATCCATTTCTCGTAACAGCATTTCTTGAGTATGAGCTTCTTTCTGACGCAAGGTCTCCATTGCTACCTCAAATCTACGATCAAAGTCAGCTCTCATTTGAGTCATTTGCGTAGCTATGTCCATGGCTGCACCTCTACGAGTGTTTGGCATATAATCCGCAAGATTCGAGCCTAACGAGAGATCGTTTTGACTCTGATACCAATTGTAATGATCTCTAGTGATCAATTACAAGAACTGGTGGCTAATTGAACACAAGAAATAGTAAAGATAGCAGAATTGTGATAAAATTGATTTATTCAACAACTTAGCTATGAATAGCTCGAGAAAGTACAGAAGTAATAATTGAGTAACTTTGGCTAATTTTCATCATAACATTCATAGAACAGAAAGGGTCTTTATATACATCAGACCATTTGGACTAATTTGCAATATCAAGGAAACATAAGGACTAATATGAATAAAAGCCTTCATATGCCAGCGTTGCAACGAACTCCTGCCTTTTCCTAACCGACTGCTGCCATCCTCTCCAGTTCAGACTCACTGGAACATCCTTGCTTTCGACTGGGACCCGTCTACAGTGGCACACTGCTTTTCCGATTAATGAAATGCCCATTTAACATCTGTATTGCTTCGGCCCATGCCTTTCCCTCCAGCCCATTGAACGTTTTAGTGCTAACGGCTAACTGATTCAATTCAGCTGCTAACAGAAGAGTAATAGGATGTTGCTACTGGAAGGCCAGAAGATGGCTCAAGAGGAGATTAAGAGCACAAGAGGCAGTTGTGGTCTTGCTCAACAGATCACATTTCAACAGAATAATACTTGGAGCTTGGAGAGATTTGAAGATATTGATGAGATGGAAATTGAATCTGTTATATGATATATAGGTCATTTCTAATGTCATTAGCATTTTTTAATATTTTATTAGAAGAAACCAAGCATGACAAGATGCTGATTCAGCATATTATGTTGTTTTGCTTATTGAGAGAGATCTGGTACTCTGTGAGGATTTTAGTTGGTTTTAAATTGGTTTTTTGGCGCTTAGGGAAATTTAGATAGGAGGGGTGCACTAGTGTTACTGGTGCTAAGTCTCAAATGGTCATAGAGATATTTGGTGCTGAGTTCATAGGTGCAGGTCTCGATTGATTGATTGCTCCTGTATACATCAATTGTTTGTTTTGGTTGTATATTTTGTTTTTTAGTAATTTGTTTTTTAGTAAAATAAAGTGGCTCTTCACTTATTTCACAAAAAAAAATGATAGCTTATATCTCACTTATTTCACAAAAAAAAAGACAGCTTATATCTCACTTATTTCACAAAAAAAAAGATAGCTTATATGTTTATGAAGGCTGTTAGATTTGCCTTGAAACATGATTATTTTTTCCTACTTTGATGCGTATCTTTACGCATGAAAACTGGCATATAGAAGAGATTATTTATTAATTACTAAGCGCAACCAAAAATCTCCTCTTAGAGGAGCATCTTACAAGAGAGGCACAAATATAGAACTTACACCATCATATTTAAACCACAACAAAGAGCTCTCTCTAATTGAACTCTTTTTTGCTCAAAACATGATCTTTGGTTAGACTAATTCTGCTATATATAACATAATTACTTTTCTATCATGGATAGAATTTTTCAACTGATGAAATAGCCGCAACCGCTTCGGCAACCGTCATGTACAATCCCTCTGAGCTGAACAAATCCCATGCCTCAGATTTATATAGCTTTTCAGCCACAACTTCAACCGGATTTGCAAGAACAAGCTACAAATTAATAAAGATAACAAGTTTATTACTTTTATTATCCAGACAAATATTGGATCCATTTTGCAAATATCAACCTAATTTTTTGAAGTACCTCGAGAGATCTTTTGCCCAGAATCTTTTTTAGCTCCATTAGTGTGTCCAAACCACTTGTGTCAATTCCAGAGACAGCTGAAAAATACAAAAAGTTAATTAATTCTCATGTTATATATATACTAAATATGAAGCATTAGTGAGAATAAACTTTTTGGCATGCTTTTCTTTATCTTACCACCCATATCAATAATAACATATTTGATTAGATACTGGCACTTCTGTGCTACCTCTTCTTCCTCTCTCACCCACCTTAGAATTCTACATATAAAGTTGATACAGGGAGTTAATTCAAAACAAATAAAAGATTACCAGTTGCATCAGAAGTTTACAAGAAGTTCACTGGATACCAGCATTCATTTTAGTGAAGTTCAAAAGGAATAGCCATTTTTGTGATGAGAAAATTAAATAAGTTATTAAGGAAAAATGTACCTTTCTTGTAAGTATGTGGAATTTGCGAAGTATATCGGTGACTCGATACCCAAAATGATAAAATGAGGCACTCTCAGTGCTTCTTTATATTGCACTATACTTCTATAGCTTTGGCTCCCTGGAATTATTCCCTTAATTACAGTATGTGGTCTTGTCACTTGTATCAAAATTTTAAAAACAGAGATTCCAATCTGCGAAAAAACAAATGAAAGAAACAGAGATTAAAAGATGGCATAATATTAATTATTCAAAATTACCTGTACAAATTTTGATCGTTTGATTAAATACAAAAACATTTGGATATACATATAAAATAATGTGTTTTTTTCTTCTAGTTTTGTCAATTTTAAACAAATGCATGCATAATTTTCTCCTCAACTCAAGATGAAAAAAAACAAAGATTGCTGACAACTCTTACCGCAATGCCCAGGCCACCCTGTACAGAAATAAACAGGACTCCGACAAATGCACTCGTAAATGCAAGGAAGTCGAGTTTATCCACTTTCCACAATCGGGAAGCTGCACCGAAATCGATGAGCCCAATCACGGCTGTTATGATAATTGCTGAGAGGATGACATTTGGTGTGTAATAGAAGAGGGGCATGAGAAATAGCATAGTGACTAGCACAGCTGCTGCCATGACTATATTTGAGACTGCAGTTTTTGAGCCGGCATTGTAGTTTACAGCCGATCGAGAAAATGAGCCTGTTTCAAATCAAGTGAAAGGAGGAGTGATGTTTGTTAACATGGCACAATGATGCAAAATATTTTCAAACATCTGTAGAGCAGATCAGAGAGGAAAAATATGTATATATTTAGATTAGTGATTTACATATGGTAACAAATTTAACTTAGATATATACCGGTTGTAACATAACAAGAAGCACAGGAACCGGCCATGTTCATGATGCCTATAGCCATCATCTCTTTGTTACCATCTATTTGGTAATTCTTCAGTGATGCAAATGTTCTCCCCACTGCTATCCCCTCCTGCATTTACAAAATTTAAGACATAAGGCTGGTCTTAGTGTATGGAATAGACTAAATTTGCACTTATCTCAACAGAATGGCCAAGTGCTTTTAACAAATTAAAATAAAGAAGGAGAAAAATGTTTAAATTATGTTAGCTTCTGGGAAGAAGTCAGAAAGACATTTTATATGATGGTAATGTGGTGATATTTTAATTTGTTTTATGTCAGGAACATATTCCTTGCTTTCAGTACAGAGAAATGTTATGTGCCTTACCGTGAGAGATAGGATCCCAGTGACGATGCCGGTTTTGATAGCAAGTCCCAAAAATGAACCATTGAAGTATAACATGTTTACTGATGGGGGGTTCACACCTTTTTGCAAATGACCAATCTTTGACAAAGAAGAAAAAGCATGGTAGATATTATAATCTCGAAAATGTATACAATTTTCATAAAAAAAACTGTTGAAAAGCTCAAGGAAATATCTTGTTATTAATTTACAAATAACTGGTACTTACCACTGTGATACCATGATGTTGAGCTTTGAAAGCAAATGAGACAATTGTAGACAGAATAACACAAGTTAGAGGGGCAGCTGCTGACACCCAAAACAGCTTTGGCCTTCTCATGCTCTGTTTCATATTGAAATATTATTAAAAAATTATTCTGTCTGTAATAAAATGTTATAATCAAAATGAATGTGACATGATTATGAAATCAAATAATCAATTGACACTTGGTAGGCCGTTTTTTTCTAACAGAAAGTAGTTCACACATCAGATTCTAGGGATCGCTTGTATTTGTAATAAAAAGGGGAGATGTAAGTGTAAATCACATTTATATTTCCAAAAAGAACATTAATTATTTAATCTTTTATTATTTTCAGACACACAACTAAATGGTGATGCTTTTTGAAAATTTATACCTGACCTTTGGAAAAGATCTTTCCTCCAAAATCTAATTAAATCATAATAAAGTGTTAATTAAGGACCACTACTTATACAAATTAGATTTGAATCACTTTTTGTACAGTAGCTTTCAGTGGATTTCATTTCCTCTTTAGTGGAAAACAGCATAAGGCCCCACAGTTCTCTTTAATTATATTTTAGTTTATATTTTGTTGAATAAGATTGTTCTTGTTGTAAATATTTCTTGACAATAATTGTGAGATACTGCAGCTGCTCGCGTTCTGACGTGATAGTTATATTCATAACTTTCTATTGTTGAGGTAATAATATGACAGCAGTGTGTCATCTCAGATGTTAGCCCTCTAATTACCCAAACATTTAAAGCCTGAACCCTCTCTGTTTTTTTCCCGACCTATTTTCTTTTTCTTGTAATCTATTTATATATTTTCTTACGATAAAATTCTAATGCATTCAGGTTTTGGCCTACACCTAAAATAATAGCCTTAATATTTGAAGACAGAAAAATCAATTACAACGATAGATCAAGTTAAGTGCCTTTTATATATGAAAAACTTATGTTGCAAGTTTTAATCTTCAAATCTTTATGTTCATGTAATAACAAATTAAACAGCTTAAATAACCTTTCTTAAAATTATAAAGCTACTACATTTGTCATATTTAAATTTAAGCTACAAACTAGATGTAAACTTGGATGCACGTACGCTAATAAACTATATTTTGAATTGAACCAATTTCATTCTTTCTGGGAAATATCCTTTAGTTAGTGGGGGCAGGAAAGGTAAATTGACCAGGCCAGAAGGGGAAAAGGAAAGAACTAAGAACTTACAATGTGCCTTGTTATTAGTAGAAAAAGTAAGAATGAAGTTCCCATTACAATTGTCTGCCAAGCCCACTGCATACAAAAAAAAAAACAAAGAAAAAGAAAACAGTCAGTTATAATGATCCTCATAAGTTAAAAGTGTGTACTGAGTGCTTATTCCAAAATCAGTGTCTGTAATTTTTTTTTATCTGAAAGACTGATACTAACATATTTCTAATATTTTAAATAAGAACAATACATTTCTGCCACATTAGAGAATTATGGTTGAAAGAAAATTATGTTTGCACCTCAATCACTCTCTATACATCCAACACTATAGCACACTACTTAACATTCAAGTTGTTTCATAACCAAAATTTATAAGTTTTTATATTTAAAATGCAAAGTGTTCACCACTTGCCATTTTCTTAGAATAAGAAAGTCCATGATAAATATTTTGTTGAATAAATAAAAATAACTTTCAGAGCTTTAATTTATCATAACTTTTTTTTCAAAATAAGTAAGAAAAGAATTCTACAAAGGAATTCACATCATGAAACATCCAAACTATAAGGTGAAAATGAAAATAAATTGTCCTGAGAAATATAATACAAATAAAAGGTCATTAAAAATCTGTAATGAATATTTTCATACCTCATGCCTCTGGTGAAAAACTGATTGCATGACGGGAACGAATTGCATTTTAGTAGTGAAGTGAACAATTCCAAGTAAACCTTTCAATTGTTGGAGTGATACAATAATTGCAGCACCGCCCATGAATCCAATAAGTGTAGGTTTTGAAAGAAAATCAACAATAAACCCCAACCTATGGCAAAAGAAGTAAAATTAAATGTCAGTGGAAAAAGGAATATTTGTCCTAGTTGCTAGTTTGTATTTGTCAGTAGACTTGGTAAATTTATGATTGGATTCAAATTATTCCCATGAGCACTAAACATAAGCTTGATTAAAAGATTTAGAAGGTATATCCAGAGGATTATTCTAACATTAGTTGATCGTTTATATAAAGGTGAAATTGGGTGTATACAACTGTCTATATGTTCCAACACCTTGTGTAAAAATTTTGTAGCTAGTAGCATACCACTGTCTCACTGTGGATTACTGAATGCTACCCGAATGTATTCAATTTGTGAATCTTCTTCTGGATATTATCATCTGGACATGATCCGTGTTTTCATTATTGTTTCGTACAATAACAGAGGGTTCAAGCAGAATTATCATCTTTAAGAAATAAAAATATTTTTATATATGATAATTTACCTGAGAAAACCTAAAGAAGCTTGGAAAACACCAGCAAAGAAGGTGGCAGTGAAGGCAAGCTGGAGATAGAGCATAGGCTGCTGCTCAGGTGAGACTGCATCTCTGAGCATGGACCCCATCACCAAAGAGGCTATTGAGACTGGCCCCACTGCCAGGTCCCTGGAGCTTCCCAGCATTGAGTATATAAGAGGTGGCACAAAGCTTGAATCTGTGTCAAATTAACATAAAACACAACAATATCACAACAATAGATCTTAACTTTGAATTTACTTCCTTGAAAGATATAATAAAATTAGGAGAAATGTGTGAAGTTTGAACTTACACAAGCCTATGATGGGTGGCAAGTTAGCAAGTTTGGCATAACTAATACCCTGTTACACACCAAGTAGCAAATTAGTTAGTTACAATGAGATGTTATGTATCTTTCATGCGTAAAAATAATGCATCGATCAATAAATGAGAAATTTTGTTGAATGAGACTGCTTATATATGTACTTAATTTTTACTCCAATGAATTTTATTAAATGACAAACAAACTTAATTTTGTATGTTTACTTCTTCTTGAAGTTTTCAAGAGTGGCATAACTATTTATGGGAGATCAGAAGAGACAAATATGCATTTAATGCCATTACTTCAGTTGCAAAATTAGAGCTTGCTTATGCAATTCTTCTTCTTTTAGAGACATGGTTTCAATTGTTTTCCTTTCATACACATACACCAACTTTTCTAGGTAAAGCATCAAATTAAGAATTAGTACCTTCCGAATTGTTGGCAAAGAGGATGTACTCAAATAAATACTTTTAATCATTGTCTATTACTATTTAGCAACTATTATAATTGGTATTTACCCTGAATTATTCATGCATTATTGCATAAAAATTCCACTAATTTTTTGTTGGTTGTTAAAAAAAACATTTAAAATTGCACGCGCTATATTATTCTTGGATGTATCATATAAGAAGTTGTCAATTTGAGATTTTGAATATTTTCTGTAACTTCACCCCTTTGTTTTCCTCTTGGAGTGGATTTATCAATTGAGGGATTTTATTAGAGATGTATTTTCTACAAACAAAAAAGGTACCTGTGGGATTGCCAAACTTGCAATAGTGAGGCCAGAAATTGCATCAGACTTGAGCAAATTGAGGCTATACTCTGATCCCCAGTGAAAAATTGGGAACAAATATTGCAGCCCCAAAACCAATTTCTTGAAGAAAGTTTGGTTCTTGAATTGGTGGAGTGGATCATCTGGGAAGAAAACCTCCCCAAATCTAAGTTGATGGAAACAAGAGAATAAATCTCTTTCAGACAAACAAATATATTTCTATCATGAAAAAAAACAAAATTATAACAAAACAAAGACAAAAAATAACAACTAGATGTTTTGATTTGTTGTTGCTAACGATTCCATCAAATATAATCCACTAAAATATATCACAAATTACGCTATTGAAATAATAGGAGTACATTGAGCCCCCAAAAAGGATGTAACTTCGACATGGTTTTTAGGTGCATGTAAGATATTACTTCACAGTACAAGAACTTTTCCATAGAGAAATTCCATTTCACCTTTGTTTGAGTGATTTCCATGAGCTTTGGTTTCCTTGAGGCAAGGCCACCTTGTGTATCTCCATGTGTTGCATATTTTGTTGTTGTTGTGAAAATTGGGATTCTAGGTCGTTATCTGTGACCCTATTGGAGTTCCCAACCATCTCTTGGGCTTTCTCTAGAAACCCAAATTTGAGGAATAATTTTGAGATTATAAAGAGAAATTTGAGTTGGAAGGTGCTCTGAGAGGGAAGGAGAGAGTGGAGATTGTATTTATAGAGCAAGTGAACGGTCGAGTGTGTAATGTGTTGCAAGGAAGAGGAGAGATTCCTTAACCACGTGGAAGGTTACCTTCTTGGGTTTTGGTTTTATTCACTATCCGATATCCTCCGATCAAAGGCCGAAATAGAGGTGTATTTTGTTGGTCTTACGATTTGCAAAATAATAAAATTGTCTCTTACGTAAGAATTTTTTTGATGGAATTTTGAGGTTTTAAACGATCAGGTCTGAACATGCTTCAATAAAGATTAGTTCTATATCGATTGTAGTTCTCGTCGTGAGTTTTTCGACGTCACGAAGAATGATACTGAATTCGAGTTACGAGTCAAAAGTTATGATCGTTTGAAGAAGGGTAAGCAAAACGAAAGATGACAGAGCATTGTGTTACAGTACCACATGAAGAACCCGTCATAACGGATTAGTAGGCGTCACAAAGGGTTCCCATTCGTTACAACATATCTCTGACAAGAGGACCCACAAGACATAAGATTTGGAGTTGAAAAAATCGACTAAGTACTGAAAAAACAGAAGCATTTGTTACGGTAACACTTTCCAGAATAGTCACAACGATTTTCAAACCGTTATAACGGGTCCCAATCTGTTATAATGAATTTCTACTGGCCCATAAGTCAACTACAGAGAAGAACAAGACAAAACTTGAAAATACCAAAATCCGTTATAACGGAATGCTCATTCTCTGTAATGAGTTGCATCTTTTCTGTAATGCTTGGAGCGTATTTTGGAGATTTGAATAGCTGAGAAGTCTTGTGCCTATAATACATGTCCTCTTCTTCTCAAAAGATTACGAAAGCTATTTCAAGTTTACAATCACTCTAGAGCATTTACAAAGTACAAAAATCTTCTTCAACAAGCATCCAATCAGAGAGTTTATGATAGTCATTGTTGTATCATTTAATCACTATTCGAGTTAGTTTTTTTTACTTCTTTGTCTATTGTGTAGTTAATACAAGGCTTTGTATGATTTGAATTGTGTTATCAAACGGATCATTATTTGCTTCGAGTTATGTTGTCAATCGATGTCTTTTTGTTTACACCTTACAAGCTTAGTGTTGCCCTTTGTAAGTTTTGGAGTCTTTTGGATATGTTTACTTTTTGTAAAATACTTTTTGGTTATAGTATTCGGTCCATATAGGGAATTCGGTGTCCTGTGAAAGTAAGCCTTGAGTAGCCGAATCACGTTATATCGCGTGTTCTTTGTTTGTATGGCTTATTCTCTCTATATTTCTTGTGAAATCTTGTGAACTAATTAAATTGCATCAAAACTTGTAAAAATCTTAGGTGATTAAGATCTTAATTTTTTGTACACACGTTTCTGCATAATTGTCACTCAGTCCACCAATTATAACATATTTCACCAGTTCCTCTGCATTTGTTTTTTTGAATGACAGGAACAGTAGTTATATGCATCAATATTGTGTAGTTATCAGATTTGCAAAAATATTCTGCAATTTATTTTTATTGTTCTCACCGACTCACTGTATCGTACATTGTCTACCGTATTGTGTTCAGGGGCGGATGCATGTGTGTCCGGGGTCGCCTCCTCGAATTTTTTTTCCAAAATAATCTTGTATACTTATATGATTTGTTAATTTTTTTGTAAAATAATCATGAATATTTAAAAATATGCTTCATTTTGCTCTCTGGAAAAATATAGATCTTGTTCGTGACTAAAATTCTGAATCTGGCTCTGAAAGTTTGGTGTCATTTTTTTTTATTACCAATTTTATAGAAGGATTGCTCATTCAAAAGGATATGAATTCCATCGGTAAAATATGGTCCGGCAATTTATTTTGTTCAAAATAAACGGTTCACATTGAAATATTTTGACTTTCAAATATTGCTTTGAATTTCAAAATATCAATTATAGATTAAACAGATCATATTTGAAAATCTATTGTTCAAAAACAGTATATGATAACTCTGTAATATATTTGATAATATATATTACTTCGTAAAGGTCACATATTCAAAATTTTAATACTTGTAACTAGAATAAGTTTAAGATTTTGATCCCCAATTCATTCTAACAAAGCCAATAAAAGCATTTTCAGGTTTGAATACAAACTTGATGACATCAATATTTATTATATAAAAGATGTAGTGATTCTTCAAATTAATGTGAAAAGGCTTAGTATTCAATAAAGATAGTAAATAGAGTAGCATTTAATGTGGAACTACATACATATAATTGTTAACCGAATTTGAATCATGAAGCGTTTTAATTTTCAATTTTAAAGTGTGAACATATAATTCAAGCAAATCAATGTGACTCATATAGAAAAATATAATTGAAAATATAGTAATAACATTGGCGAATAAATCGCAAATTATTCATTTTTTGCACCTTTCGATATAAATCGACAAATTTAATGATTTCAGAAAATTTCAAGATTATTTTCCGAACTATACTATTAAAAAATTTGCGAATGTTACGAATTTTAAGAACTTCAGAATTATTTGCAGTGTAACTAATGTTGTGTATTAATGGTAGGGCTGCAAACGAATCGAATTCGAACGAACTGGTTTGTGTTTGAGATTGATTTGAAATCAATTTCGAATTAGTTTGATTTGAAATAGAACAAGTCTCGAACGAACTGTGTGAAGTTTGAGTTTGATTTGATACTGATTCGAATTGAACTCGAACTAATTACGAACTACATATTTTTTGCTGTTCAACCGAAAAGTAGTAAAAGCAGATGACGAAAATGAGGAATATTTTCATATCGAAGAGGATAAAGAGTAGGATGTTGGCAATAGAGAGAGTGCATGTGAACTAACTAGAAAGTATCTGAATGAAGATGAATATGTTATAAAGATACATGAACTTAATATCTCTAATGAAAATGAAGATGAAGTAGATAATGTAGTTGAGAAAGAGATTGAAAATATCAACAACATTCAAATTATATAGTCTGCAAACAACATTCGAACGAACTATGTCAAGTTTGAGTTTGATTTGATACTAATTCGAACGAACTCGTAGCACAGACTACATATATATCAATAGTCTCCATATCATCTGACGGTTCAGATCTCTCAAGATTCGAACTGTTTTAGTTCACGAACAGTTTCGAACGAACCGACCCTAGTTTGAGTTTGATTCAAAACCATTTCGAACTAGTTTGATTCGATTTAAAACTAATTTCGATCTGAAATCGAACGAATTAATTTCGAACTTTTCTCGAATCGAACTCGAACGAATTACGAACTACGAATTTTCCTTGCATCCCTAATTAATGGTAGAGTTTATTTTCAATCCAATATTTCAAAACTTTGATATATTACATTACAATGACTCTAAAGTAGTCCGACTCTTCTCTTAATTCCGCACAAGCGGAAGTTACGTACGCCGGGCTGTCCTTTTATTTTGTCAATATGATTGAAAAACACAAATTTAATTTTTATAGATTTTACACGTGTTTTTTTTTTTGGATGATAGAAGGCATGTATATATTCACAGGAGGTTTTAAAGTCAAAAGAAGGTTATTTGTGGTATGTACATAGGAATCAGATCTGGTGCTGCGCGATATCAGTGTAGCGCGGGATGTGAGTTGTCCGTTCTTCTTCGGCTGCAAAATTTAAAGGCTTTCTTGATTTTCAACTCTGTCGGTCGATCGAGAGTTGACGGTCCATCTGAACCGTTGATTTTCTGGAGCATGTTCGATCATGTACATGAAACTATGGGAGTATCAGTATGGGACTGGTTATCGGGTTTGGGCAATGATTCCAGTTGCCCGACCCGAACCAACAACCCATATGGCCATATCATCTATATACAATTATTATTGTTATATTCAGTGCGTAATAAAGTAACGCTGTTCTCGTTTTGTGACAGCGATAATACTCGGAGTAGATTTGACCTTATTAAGACTCGTATTTACTTTTCCTTTTTCTCCTTCCAAAACACTTTATTTTAGTTTATGCCATTAAAATTTGAGAAGATTTATAATTATACAATTTAATAATAATCCCTACAAATTCCACTGTACGTGTACTTCATTTGTTTAGATGGATTCTGTGTGACGCTGACACACTGTACATCATCTTCACTAGCGCACATATTTTATTGAGAGAGCTGATACGTAGATACTAATATTAATATTAATATTGATATCGCCTATCGATATCAATGTTATTATGCATATGCATATTATTTAAATTATTATGAATGTTATTTTTTGTACTGAAATAGTTATGCGTGCTATTTGAGTTATTATGCACATTATTTTGTTAACATGTACAATAATTTTTTCAGTACAAAAATAATATGAAATAACATGCATAATAACTCAAATAATATGTATTATAACTCAACTAAATGTACATAATAACATCGGTATCGATAGTTGGTATCAATATTGACATCTGCATAACATTTTTCTTATCATAATTCACAAGAAGCAAGTTGTCTTTTCTTTTTGTGTGTATGAATTAATGTAACGCAGAATATAAATCTTAGGCATATAAAATTATAATTTAGTAAAGTTGGTTTCTATAAAAAAATCCAAGAAGTTATAAAATTTATATTTTTGCATTAAATGAGAGAAACTAATAAATTCTAAATGGAGGTCATTAAATTGGCATCGTAACTTTTTGATCAAGTATATCTTTCAGAGGTCAACTATGTTACTTATCTCCACATTCATATCCACATATATAACATATGTAAAAGTAAGTGACTTATATTCATAACTAAATTATCTGTTTTTGCAGGGGCGTATTTAGAGATCATTTAAGTTCAAATACAACTAAGCTCCGACACTGAGTTTGAAATCAAATTCCCGAGCACAATCCCACTAAAATCAACTAAAATATCATTAAAACTCATTTTTCACTAAAAAATAATTAAAAATGCACTAAATTTCAGAACATGTACATAAATACTCTAAAAGCGCTTAACATGACATGCATAGTTATTTTTTCAATACAAAATAACATGCAATCGAACTCGAATAACATACATAATAACACATTTAACATGCATAACGACGCGCGTTGACGCACGTACCGATTGCGTATCTGCTCCCATATATAAATTCTGATTGTTAGTGTAGCAACGAGTCTGTACGTATGTGCTATATAAAAGATTCCATTAAATTTTGACGCAACTCACGCAAGCATCAATTCATCGGTTGTGAATTTTTAACCATGCATCTTTTTTTTTTCCATTTTGTAGGAACTAGGAAAAGCATATTTCCCTAATAAATTAGGAAAACAAACCTATCATAAGATATTCGAAAAATCCAGACGATGTCGACTCTACGCATAAATAGAAGTGTTTGATGAATGATGAACAATTCAGCATATATAAAACGGTTTGAGTATTTCTTTATTTGCATACAAATAGACCTCAGTTTTGGTTTTGTGTATAAATATACATTTGGATTTTATTGGTAATAAAGGAATTAGGGAATGCAATGCTGACGCTTTTTGGGGCAAACTTTTTTGTGACAATTGCAGGAAGGACGCTGATACAGTGCTCCGTGTTTTGCCCTTCAATTCCCCCGTTGTTACTGACACGCGGGTCCCGCACGGGATCCACGTACGCTTTGACTTTAGAAACTCTCCTTTTTGGAGCATCTCATGAGCAAAACACGGGATACCGTAGGTTTTTCCTTCTAGAAAGCGTGAAAAATATAAAGTTAGAAATGAGTTAAGCTCACTGCTCACAACAAATATTAATTATGACATTAATTTCAGAAACCATTAAATTAGGTTCAACAAAGATTCATGAGATCAAGATACTAATAATTGTTAAAAATAAATGCACTAAATATCAATTTTTAAGCAAACGTATGGATTTAAGTTGATGCTAAATTATTTCAACTACACAAATGCGAAGATGTGACTTTAATTACTTCCTTTTCAACGGATAGTTGAACTTAAATCAATTCAGGAAAACTGCCACCTCTCCTCTTTCGTAAATAAAAAAAAGGTAAGGTAATAATAAAATTCTAGACGGAAAAGATCGTGCCATCAGCCATTTCCACTCTCTTTTTATTCTAATTTTGTCAGAGGCAGATTCAAATTTTTTTCGAACAACTTGAATTATATTTCTTCGAATAACAAGCATGAAGCAATCCGTCTTTGTTCAACCATTGTTGTCGAATGAACGGTCGGAGATTAGAACATGCTTATGGATTAATAATTCTCTTCATTTCTCTTCTATTTTTTTTTTCCTATTTTCTACCTTCTTTACTTCCACAAATTCTATTTAGACCGACTCTTTGGCTATGTTCCTATCTTTAGCCGGTCTGAATTTATTAATGGGTCTTGACTCTTGAATTAGATCCGTGTAAAGAGAATCGAATTTCTATGACTCATTTTTTCTCAAACTTAACCTAATTATTCTATAGGATGTTCATGATCTATCAAGACATACTTCAGACACATGAAGCCAAATGGTGGTGAAGGAGCAGCAGGTGCATTTGTTGGTGGGATCGAATCCAAGAGTTATGCCAACAGAGTCTTTGTTTGGACAAGACTTGTGTCTTGAAAAATTATGTCTATAATTTCAGATTGTTTGTTTATTTTCTAAAAAGCTTGTCTTTTGTTACAATGATGGTACTGATTTCTTGTAATTTGATGATGATGGCTTGGAAAAATAATTAGGTAATGTTTTGATTTAGAAGGATGTTTCACTACTACAGAAAGATACTCTAACAACTTTCTTTTAATAGCGGATTCAGAGGAAGTTCGCTATAATAAGTTTGTATATCGAACCTTTGGGAAATTCGCTAAAATAGGTTTTTAAACCGGACGGGGCACAAAATCTGCTATTAAAATCTTTTAATAGCGGACCTTTTGATGGTCCGCTATTAAAGATCAACCTTTAATAGCGAAAGTTTTAAGGATCCGTTATTTAAGGGTAACCTTAATAGCGGAGGCTCTAAGGGTTCGCTAGTAAAAGTATCCCACGGATTGCTCCCACTCCTTTTAATTTGCAGCATTCATTCTAACCGAATCAACGCTAAACAAGCACTCAGAAAAATCTCACGGGTTCATCTCTCTCTTTCTCTTTCTCTTTATTTCATTCATCTCTTATATATATATATATATATATATCTCTCTTGATCATTTATATATTTTCTCTCCATCTCTCAATCTCTCAATACACAAACAAAAAAGATCAAACCAAAAAAATTAATTCAATTTTTTTCTCAATCTCTATCAATACACAAACACAAAAGATCAAATCAAAAAATTTAATTCAATTTTTTTTCTCAATCTCTATCTCTCTAAATTTTTTTAAGAAGTAAACTAATTTGTTCATTCTTTTCAATTTTCTTCAACTTTTTTAGTTCGATTAATTTTGAATTTTTGATAATTAAATAATAATTAATTATTTTCGTTTTAAGAATTAAACTAAATTGTTAAGAAGTTTTGAACTTTTAAATTTTCTTTCAATTTATTTGAAATTCAAATTCAAATTCAAACAATTAAAATTATGTCACTGAACGGCTGTTAGATTTTTTTTTTTAAATTTTCTCTAATCTTTTATAGCGGACCCAACAATAGTCCCGCTATAAAATACAATCTTTTATAGCGGCCCTGTCCTACACCCCGCTCTTTTATAGCGGGCCCCTCGTATGGTTCATTATAAAAGAGACTCTTTAATAGCAGAGTTCACCTGTTGTCCGCTATAATAGATGGACTTTTAATAGCAGACCACTCAGACATTTAATAGCCCCAGCAATAATACCGGACCAATGTTCGCTATTAAAGGCCCTATAAGTTCGCTATTAAAGGTCAATTTTATAGTAGTGTTTTTGGATAAACTAGCTGTAATAGATGTGATTTCTAGAACATATACATTCGGTTAGCTTGCCAATATACTGTTTAGATATATTGACTTTAGGGCTTTTTTTATCTGTAATAAGAACAATTTGTTTCGATGAAACATGTGAGTTTATCCGACTCTTTAGTAAAAAGAATAAAAAAAGAATCGAATTTCTGAGATGATGGGGAAGCAGCTGGAGTGAATGAGACTGCTCAGGACATTTTCAGTGTTGCTGATGTATAGTTTATCAGTATTTTCCTTTACCAGTACCAAACTGATGTATGTTTTCTTTGCTAATTGTATGCTTTGTGGATACTAGGAATTTTTTTTTTGGAAATGTTGGGAATTTCGGGGAGGGACTTTACAATATTTCTTTTTTGTTGTTATATTGTATATATATATACATATGAGGTTCCGAAAAGCAATGAAATTTGACAGAATTTTAAGCCTGTTTCTTCGAAAAAAAAATAGATCATAAGGGGAGGAGGGGAGGGGTACATTACATATCTTTGCTTCCATTATGCTGTGATGCAGTCACAAATTTTGTCTAACTAATGACGGATCAAATAAATAATATAACAGGTCATTATGTTCTTTCTGACACAATATATATCTAGCTGGTCTTAATTTGCAGCCGCATTATATATATATATAGAGAGAGAGCATGGCTAAAATAATATGCATAGTACACTCCATTTTGTACTATGCATATAGATATATGTCATTAAATTTAGATTTAAGTTGCTCAATAAATTCTTCATATGAAAATATTGTAGGAAATCAAATTTCGTGATTTTTAGAGCTTTCTAGCTATTTTTTAAATATTTTTTAAAAACAGTCCAGATTTAATACTACAAAAGTGTCATTTTTGGACTGTTTTTAAAAAATATTTAAAAATAGCAAGAAAGCTCTAAAAATCACGAAATTTTATTGCCTACAAGATTTTGATATGAAGAATTTATTGAGCAACTTAAATATCAATTTAATTACCAAATTAAATACAAATGGGCGCATAGTACGTTATGTGATGTACTATGCATATTATTTTAGCCATGCTCATATATATATATATATATATATATATATATAAATGCTATTATGCTTTGCAAAGCACGTACTTTTCGATTGTGGACCATTGAATTTTCAATCATTATGTTGGCACAAATCACAAAAACGTGATCTAATGGTCCACAATTGCAAAGCACATGCTTTGCAAAGCATAATAGCATTTCTCATATATAAAAATGTAAATATTGGCAAACTCTCTCTCTCTATATATATGTATATGAGGAGGGATCCGTAACTATCAAACTTTTAACCGCTCGCAACCGCTCCATGATAATAAATGTAAATGACATATTCAGACCGTTGAAAACATTCTCCATATTAATATAGACTTAGTTTATATCTGTTTTAACCTGCATCTTTATCAAAAATTAATGTACAATATTAAAAGTTTGACGGCTATGAATCTCTCCTCCCCCTCTCTCTATATATATAACGTACGTATTCCTTTCCGATGGCAAATTTCAAAATCTTCTAGATATTTGTATCTTTAAAGACAGGATAGGATCATAGAGTACTTTTTGAGAAAAAAGAGTCTATAAGCACAGGATTGTAGACTTCAGTTTCACATTTTTAACATAATCACTGATGAAGTGGAAATTGATTCGCTCTCAAAGCTAGATCGAAGATTTTAGCTAGCTGCAGCTGATGAAAATATTTTAGGGCTCTTCTGCATGCGTTCAAAATTTTGATGAAAATATTTTAGCTGGAAGTGGAATGAATCTCATATATATATATATATATATATATATATATATCAATTGTGCACGTACGAACATATGAGATGAACATATGAATATGAAAATGAATAAGGTCAAAGATTAAAATATCAACCAATTTTGTATATATGTATGTATGTATGTGTGTGTGTGTGGATGGATGTATGGATGTGTGTATGGATGTGTGTGTGTATGGATGTATGGATGTGTGTATGGATGTGTGTGTGTATGGATGTATGGATGTGTGTGTATGTATGTGTGTGGGATGTGTGTATGTTTGTATGTGTGTATGTGTGTATGTATGTGTGTGTGTATGTGTGTATGTATGTTTGTATGTATGTATAGTGGCGGAGCCACGTTGACGCAGGGTGCAGCTGAATTCTCTTGAAAAAAAATTTCAAAAATAATCATATATAGGAAATTTTTTCAAAAACGATTATGTATTTGAAATTTTTTTGCATAAATGACCATGTAAAATAATTTTTTTCTAAGAATAACTATCATTTCGAATCCTGAAAAACTCGTAAATCTTGAACTCCTGGCGAGAATACTGCATTCGCCCCTGTGTATGTGTGTATGTATGCATGGAAGTATGTATGTATGTATGTATGAATTTAGTGTTTCCGTGATAAAATCAGTACACAAACACTCTTTTGTTTTTCAGAAAAGAATAAAAATGAAAAGAAAAGAAAGAAATACCAGCAAGCTAACGAACCGCGTATTTCATTCATTGATTCATCCATGTATTCTTATTTTTTTTTTGGCATTTTTGTTCCGGACAAGTCTCACCGCTTGATCGTCACCGACCCACATCCATATTTTTTTCTCATGGATTCTCAGAATATTTGATTAGTGCATTAGCAAATAAGATAATTAAATGTAATATGTCTCATTAATTTGTTTAATTATCTCATGAACAAAGCAATTGAACCGAGATAAGACCATCTTTTTCAAATTCGGACGTCACACAAAAATTTAGAGCATTCATTGATTTTAATAAATGGAGCTGATACGTAGATAGCATATTTGATACCGACTATTGATATCGATTTTATTATGCATCTTTAGTTGAATTATACTGCATATTATTTGAGTTATTATGAAAATATTATACATGTTGTGGATTTTATTATGCACCTTTAGTTAAGTTATCGTGCACATTATTTGAGTTATCATGCATGTTATTTTTATAATGAAATAGTCATACATGTTAATTTCTGTACTGAAATAGTTATTATGAATAACATGCATAATAACTCAAATAATGTGCATGATAACTCAAATAAAGATGCATAATAAAATCGAAATCAATAGTTGATATCAGATGTGATATCCGAAACATTATCCTTAATAAATATATAAATTTAAAGACATTATAAAACCACACAAAAATAAAAATATTATATCATTCTTCTCAATCAATTAATGTAACCGGCAAATAAAATAAATAAATAACACCTTAGAAATGAGGTCCAATCTTACAGGGCTCCTTTATTTGCACATTCAATTTAACGCTCCTATCAATAAAGTGGCTTATTAAATATCAATAAACTATTAAACTAGGTTTGTTTTTGGTGAGTGTACGTGTATATAATAAATCCAAGCAAAAAAAGCTCCCACACCTCAGGTACTGATCCGTACGAAAAAAATAATGACAGAAAAAATTGGAAAAAAATCGAAATTTATTTTAAAAAATTGCTACAGAAAAATTGCAAAAACTTCGAACAATCCAAAAATACTATTCATAACAACTGTAGCCAATCATGTTAAACTTTATATATAGAGAAATAGTCATATGCGCTTCTCTCAAAAATTAAATTTTAAACTTCCATATTATAATAATAAAATTATAATAAACAATTTAATTAATATAAAAAATTAAAAAAGCAACGGCAGAAAAAATTTACAAAAAAAACTACAGTGAAAACACTGTTCATAATCCATGTAGCAAGAAACCTTTATATAGGGCTGCTAATGGATGGATTTCAGTCTATGTTCAACTTAGTCCGCTGATAGGGAGTTGAAATCTATGACCTAACCAAGTGCATAATTATCTATTAATATCCAGTCCATGTCCAGTTCATCTTATAACCGAATAATGTTCATTATTTGTCCATGAGTTAATCATATGGACATGACTATGGACACCACAGTGCACTGTCATCTTTAAATGAAAGCTATTTCATCACTATATTGAATAACTTAGGTTTTTTTGTGTGAATAACTTAGTTCTCTCTTTGTGAAACAGAGAGTTAGAACTTGGCTGATCTAATTGGGATGTTTAAACATATTTTCATTTAATCTCACACTGAGCTCGCAATTAGTCCACAGTTTGTCCATGATTGTCCACAATTAGTCCAATTCAATTTTATCAATTGGACTTGAACTGAACTTCAAACAAGATAAAAAATAGTCTATTTTATAAATGTTCAATAGTGTCTAGCTTATTTTGTTCATGAATATTAAAATAATTATGAACAGTCAAAAGTGATTTCTGTTCTTTAATAATAAGTGTCCAATTAAAGCAGATAAATTAATTATATGATCAGAAGAATGTTTTGGTAAAGTGTAGTTTGTGATGTTAAGCATCAATATCACATCATAAAATAGAAGAATGTTTTGTGACTGTATATGTACAGTACAGTACAGTACATACATACATACGCAGAATAAAAAAATGTCAAAAATATGCAAGTACGCGGCGATTAGTAGTTGTTGAAACAGTATCTATCTATCTCAGCCAAACAGCAAATCAGAGAGAATTTGGATTCCAAGGGGAGCTTTGGATGGCGACCTTTCCTTGGCCTATCAATTTCACTTTTTTTTTTTATCTTTCCTTTCCATTTCTTTTTCTCTAATTATTTATTGTGTTGATCATAGAATCAATGGAAGAGGAATAGTGCACACGTGGCCTCTTGCTATCCATCCTTGAGCTATTCGTTTTGGATTAGATTTTGAGTTGACCCCATTGCATCAACGTATATATGTATTATATGTATGTCAGATTCATTTACGGTCAAATTCAGACAAGTGTTCGAATTTAATTTTCGAAAAATGTAAAATTTAATATATTTTTAACTATTTTTTAAGTGAAGAATCATTTTTAATGATATTTTAATGAATTTTAGTTGCTTTGTGCCTGAACTTACACCTAAACTTGAGCTTAAATAAAATTCGAATCTGCCCATCTATATATATATATAGAGAGAGAGAAAAGCTAGGGTGCTCCATAGAGCACCAAATTTCTCGTGCTCCACATTCGTTATATCCAATTTGAAAATTCCAACGATCGATCCGAACCGTTGAACATGATCTACATATTGAAATCTACTTGGAGATTGAATTTTACAATTTTTTGAAATTTTTTGCTATTCTTTTAAAGAGGTAGAAAAGTTGCTAATCCAACGGTTTCTGGACCAACAAAAGTTGCAATTTTTCTACCTCTCTAAAAAATAGCAAAAAATTTCCAAAAAATGTAAAATTCAATCTCCAAGTAGATTTCAATATGTAGATCATGTTTAACGGTTCGGATCGGTCGTTGGAATTTTAAAATTGGAGATATGATGTGGAGCATTAGGGGTTTGGTGCTCCATGGAGCACCCTAGTCTATCTATCTATATATATATACACGTATATTTCGAAGTTATTCTTTTTTCTAATTATTAGAACAGTTTAACTCAGAAAGTTCCTTTTTTTTTGCTTTATCAAAGTACAGATATTCTAGCTAGCTTACCAAATAAATAGATAGATTATTCGGGCCAATAATATGTGAAAATGAATATGATTTCAATGCTTACTACAAAATAATTATGACAACTGATATAATAAGTTATCTAATTTATAAACTAAAGAGGCTGAAATGTTCCCTACAATTCAGATATATCGACTATCAAGTAATTACTCAAAGAGTTAATTTTGATGACCATAAAAATGATGAAAAAGAGAAAGAAAACAAGATATCAAAACATAAATTGGCTCTGAAGTAGATCAAGTCCGACATAAATTTTTCTTCTTACTTCATAAAATTGGTTTCTTTGATTAAATGAAATGAAAATTTCGCACTTACATTGTAATCTACACATGTAGGTCCTCTCAGTATTTGACTTATGTGATACACATTTATTACAAATATTTTCTAGTAACAACCTATATACAAAAAGTATCAATAAATAAGTTTTTACAATCTATTATTTTAAGTTAATTTAACTAGAATAATATAAGATAGCAATAAAATTACTACAAAATATAGTACAAAAATTACAAAGAAAATTTAAAGTAACAAATTATAATAAGTAAAATCTATAATTTTTACAATGACAAATTACAATATATTATTTTAAGTTGATTTGTCTACAATATTAAATTTATGTCAAGTAAAATAATAAAAAAATACATTCAATAATAAAAGTATAAAATTATTAAATTTGAAATGACTAAAAATAATAAATATTCAGATAATGAAAATTAGAAAACTTACAATTTAGTGAATTTTTTCCAAATTTTTTATTAGTAAACAAAATTTTTTGGTTACTAGATAGAGTGGAGATGAGAGTGAGAGGGAAGGAGACAAGGCAAATTTATATAATGGCAGATGAAGAATGGATGATGTTGTCAACACCGTCCAATTGAGAATTTTGGCTTTGATCGGTGTTGGCAACATCGGTCTACAAGAGTTTGTTCTTTCGGTGCAAAAAGTGTCGATGCTGGTATGAGATTAATGCCCAGAGTTTTGAATATTGTCCATAGGAGAAAGTCTAGGATTCAAAACACCGATCTTTTTTATTTTTGAAGCTTTCATGGCAATCTTTCCGTCTAATTATCATTTATTTATTTAATTTTTATTATTAAAAAAATCGGAGCTTATTGTTCAACTTCAGATAATAAATTTGATTCTTTTTTTAATTATTAGGGGCTTTGATTCAACACTCTTTCAAATTTTTGAGTTGTAATAAGTAGTTTTTCAAACTTTTAATTTTGTCAAACACATTTTCGAACTATGCAACTCTGACAATACAACTCGAATGCCCTTGCATTAAACTATATAATTATTTTTCTTGTTGGTTTTAATTATTTATGTAGCTAAATATATTTCATCAACAGACAAAAATAAAGCATATAAATTCGAATAAATTACATGCCAATGCATAAGTATTTTAATTTACATTTTCAAAATAGTTATTGTTTTTTATAAGTTAAAAATTCACCATGCATGATTATTTTAATTATCATACTATATAATTATATAAGGACATCATTTTACATTTCAGAAAATGTATCACAAATTACATTTACTAAGGAGTATTTGTCACAGTCGCATAATTCGTGTGGAGGATGTTTGGCCAAAATTAAAAGTTCAGAAGGCTATTTGTCATAACATGAAAGCTCAAGAGGGTAGTGAAGGTTACACTACCACAGAAAATAGATATGTCAACGGTTAAAAATTATCTTACTCAACGATTATACAACCATTGGTGTCTAAGAGATTGACGAATCATACAAAGAATCGTTGGCATATGAGTGTTGCCGAAGACAATATAATTTCTATATAAGGCAACGTAGAAGTCTAAGACAACGTTTATTTATTAAATAATCATTGTCCATGCTCTCTCTTTTTTAAATGTTTTTCATAAGTGGTGGCTTGTCCGTCAGATTTGCTAGCCAAGTATATACCATTATACATGTTACTATATCCAATTTAAACATATAAATTATATCACCTTGCTGAACAAAAAAACATACTTTCTCATTACAATATTTTCAATGTTAAAATTCTCAATAAATTACTCACATATAATTATCTCTATAAAAATAAATAACAAAAGAACAAAATGAAGCACCCAACTAGAAAAAAATACCAAAAGAGCTAACAATTCTCATCCTGACTTTAGCTTGCTAATTTCTACAGCCTGATTAGCATGCTCAACCAATAGTGCTTTCAAAATGGAAGAGTTCTCCTTTAGTCGTCTCAGTTTTAGATATAAGCGTTCTTAGGACATAAAGAAAGACAGCTCAAAAAGATGCATTGTCATCTAGCCTTAGTTAAGATAGCAATACATCCTTTTGGGCTATGTCCTTCTATATCCAACCTAGTTGTATAGCGCTACATCTACAAAAACAAAAAAATACAAATCACAAAAATTATATACTAAAAGAGCACCATTCTATAATTTCAAATCTAATTAGAAAATAGAAGTTGTACCTTCAATCTGAACCTTCAGCATGTACATTCTTCTCTCGTTCTCTCACAAGTGTCAGCTTCAATCAAGCTAATTAAAGTTGGCTCTTGTTAGAGCTAGCACAACTATTATCATGTAAGAGCATCCACTTGCATAACAAGTCTAGTTGGAATAACTCCAACAAGTGCCATGACAAGTGTCAGGTTCAAGCAAGCAGTTCTTATCAATATTAAGTAGAGTAAACAATTCTATTGTAAGCACAAGTGACAAGTGTTACCTTCAGCCAAGTTCATATCAGCTAACTTTAGCTCGCCTTTAATATTTAACAACATAAAAGCACCTCAAAACAAATTAATCATTCTCTCTCCGTTTTCATTTCTTATATTTTCTGAGGTTGTTGACTGTGAGGGAAAGAAAGAGGAAAGATCGATGGCTAGGGTTGAAGGTGTCAGAGAGAGTTCAGAAAAAATACGATTTAGGTTTTCTGAAAAGGAATGAGCTAGGGCGTCTCTCGCTCTCTTCTCACACTCTGCTAGATGCAGAGTTTGGTGTGCATGTGTGTGTGTGTGATGATCGAGATTTTTAGATATGTTGAAGCTAGAGGTGTGGATGCGGAGAAGAGAGAGCAGATCGAAGGGAAATGAGAGAGGAAGAGCGGCTATTTAAAGCTAGGTTTTTTTTTAATTCTTTGCCGTATCTTCATCTACGCCAACGGTTATTTGTTGTTTTATCTTCAGAGATTTTTTTCCGCACTTTTGTCCATAGTGTTTAACAATTTTTTGAATAATCATTGTTTTATGAAAGTGCTAAACCTCATTTCTTTCTGTTGTACGTAGTGTCACTATCTCATTTAGTTACTAACAGTGTTATCATTTTTTTCTTCAAAAATAAAAAATAAAAAATTTGCATTTTTTTTTTCCATGGCATATATAACTGTCCAAAATCAATGTACAAACATTGCCTATAACAAAACATTAAAGCCTTAATTTGACTTGTGCTGAGAAAACTGCTTCCTCTCCTACTTAATTATTCTTAATTTGAAAGAGAATTTGGAAATATTTTTATCTTCAGCGATCTAATTCTTAAGGACACATCACGACAAGTTTGTACAGCATGGATTTTTTCCTTTCCCTTTTTATACGAAACAACAAAAATTAAAACCCTGTATAAATTGAAAGTGACCCTTCAAATGTAATAATTGGAGCTCAAAATGATTTCACTATAAAAAAAAACAAAAATCATACAACATATTTTTTTAGTGGCGTTGACTCCTGTTTAGTTAAGTTTTGACGCTGTTCTCATGTTGAGACAAATTTAGGTAGACTTATCGTCGTTATCTATCAACTATTCTATCTGTGTTTTATCAGAATGGAGATGTCCTGTTAACCTTATTCTCATATATGCATTAAATTATTGAAGTTTAATTTATTTTTCTTAAAGCAACTGTGCTTCAATCTACTTAATATGATTTATCATTACAAGATGAAAGAAGAATCATAGTTTCAAAATATTTTTTAAATGTTAATGATTTTCTCCATTAATAAATATTAAATAGTAAAGAAAAATTATATAAACATAAAACTCTGATTTTTTTTTTTTAACTTAGATAGATCATACTGAGTGGCCATGGGTTCTAATTTATACTAATTTTCAGTCCATGTATGTTATCTTCTACCGTAAAATGCATACACATTATATATATATCGTCGATCGATTGCGATTATTAGTTATCATACTGAGTAGTAAACGTTCGATCTAAAACAGCAACATCTACTTTGAATCAAATAGTATAGTAATCAACACTTAAAGAATAATGAGTGGTCCAATCAATCATTACTTTCATAATAAATCAAAGTTTGTGGTAATTAATACAACAAAATGGTGGTCATTTTCTGAAAGAATCTTACATATTCTAAATATTTGTAAAATATTAATATTGAAAAAGTAATTAATCACTTTTCAGCGTTCCGTATCTTTCAATTTGAAATAATTAACTGTAAATATGATACTTCAAACCATTACGAAATGTTTTTCAAACTCATATTATAATTAATAGAAAAATATACCATGATATATGGATAATATTGTCCCTTCGCTAATTAGTTGAAATGGAGAACATCAAAATCCGAGAGATAGAGATCTGAGCTGCCACTCGAGTCAGTATCTGCTGTTATTCCTGGGATAACATGGCTCTGTTATCCTCTGATCCGACCGTCAGATTTCGACGCAGATAAATGAACGTTACAAATAGACTGCACGGAGCTCGATATATTATATATTTTATTTGTTAGATTGAAAATAAACAGATAGATCATAGAATAACAGAATCATGTTATCCCCAGAATAACAACAGATATGATTCCCTGCCACTCACAATCGAAAGGTCGGATAAAACATATTAGGCAAAAACTTAGGTGCACCATTTTAGGTACTCCAATCAATTTGTATCATTCAAATGCATCAAGATTCACATCATACATTTCAATCAAATGGTACGGATTGATTGAAGTATCTAGGAAGCACCTAGAATCGCGTGCAACTAAGTTTTTGTCAACATATTATTTTTGCTATAGATTCGTCTAGTTCTTCTCAAATTCACTGTTGAGAAATTGTTGCATTTAACAAATAAATATTTTTTTCTAAACTTATTTAACAGATAAATTGTTTCGTCTAACAATTATAACTAACAAATAATGATTATTTACAAATATATTTAAAAAATATATAATTATAGTTATAATTGTAAATCAAAACAATTTATTTGTTCAACGAAAATGTTTAGATGATACGTTCATCGATATGCATGTTATTTGAGTCATTATGCATATTATATTGTAATAAAAAGTTATATGCATTTTATTTGAATTGTTGTATGTTAAGAAAATAACATACATAGTAAATCAAATAACATGTAAAATTATTTCTTACTGTAAAATAACATGTTTAATAACTAAAAAAAACATACGTAACGATATATCTATGGATGAGGGTACCTCCCTTTGTTCAATATAACATTTAATCTGTTAAAGGTAGCAACGAATGAAACATTGAGTAGGTAGTTTTTTTGGGCCGGAATCAAATCTGCTGCTCGTATAATTCCTCCTCTTCTTTGTTTGTTCCGATTTGAACTGTTTAAAATGCATCTAACTTCTGAATCAAATAACAGTCGTTCTTAACGATCGAATTGAGCCGAGCACGACGTTACTAATCTCAAATACGAGCAGCGGATTCGGATCTGTTTTTTTGTTGGATCATATTTCTTTACCAGTTTCGTTATATCATGTGGTTGCCCTTTTCACTTTTTTTGAAGTGGCGAGATGACACAGCACACCTAACTGTTTACACGATAAATAGAAGAAAAAAAGAAAGAAAGATTTACGCGCTACATATTTCAACGCTCTTTCAGTTTCAGATGGTGGCTTAAGCTTTACGGCAGGTCAAACAGGGAAAAGTTGTGTTAGGTGTAATTTGGAACAGTACTCTAAATCATGTATGAATAATAATTACATTCATACTTTAACTGTAGATACAATTCAAATTCAAAGTTTTAAGTTTGGTTGTGCATGCTGACATTTGTGATTTGTATATATTTTTTCAGTAAGAATTCATGCCTACATAATACTTGGTGCTGTTAACGACTCGGATAGTATAGACTAAATACAAATTTATTAATGTTGGGTGCAATTCAATTAGGTAGATTCAAAAACCGAGAATACAATTTAAATAATTATAATAATATGTGTAAGACATAAGGTAATTAAATAGTGGAAGAGTGAACTTACTTTTCATCTTGTCGAGTTTCTCGTTGATGGAAGAAGTGTGTGTCTTGCTGCAATCTTTCTGCTTTATCCCTTGGTTTGTTCGCTAATGGATCCTTCCAAAAGAAACTCGACATAAAGTAATTAAATAGCGGTAGCGTGGACTTACTTTTCATCTTGTCGAGTTTCCAGTTGATGGAAGAAGCGTGCGCCTTGCTGCGATCCTTTTGCTTTATCCTTTGATTTGTTCGCTAACAGATCATTCCAAGAGAACACATGTACTCTTTCTTTTCTTTTGACTCACGAACATACAGTCTATGCATTTTGTTGTTAATGAAGAGAGCAAGAGAGAGTACTAAGTGCAGCACATGTACATCTAATACACTCGTATCCCTTGGACATCCAATGCTTAAATACTAGTGTCTTTAATATCTTGAAAAGATTCTGTAATTATGATAATATCTAGTATCTTCTTGACATTTTTACAGATAACATATCTTCTTGAGATCTTAGCAAGATTCCATATCTTTTTGAGATCACATCAAGATATTGTCATCTTTAAAGATTATGACATCATTCTCAAGACATTATTAAGATCTCGTAATCTATAAAACTTGTGATATGATTCATGAGATCTTTACACTAGTATTAATTAAATTAATTATAATATGTCCATTAACAATTATAATTAATTCACTTTAATTATATATGTATTTGTATCCAAAACTTAGCGAAATACGTATTATGACATTCCTTAACTAATAATATTTATATGACATATCTCATATTACACAATGTAATATTAGTGACGTACTTGATATATTTATCATATACCACGTAATTCATAAACTTTTTATTGAATTTGTTGTCTCAATTCCAACAATCTCCCACATGAATAAGTGTGAACTTATTGATTATATATATCATTTTTTATTATTGCATGCATAACTTTTCTGTCTTTTCATTCATATTTCTTAAACAAATTTGATCCATCAGCTATACCAACATAGAACTTAAGCTGTGTTTTCCATTCACTTCGTGGTTTTCCGACTTAAATCACAGTGCCAAATATAACTGGATGACATGAATCAGATTTGAACATATAGTTCAGAAATTACACGCAAGTGTATTACTATTTCTGATTGAGTCATTTTATTATTTACTTTAGTGAGGTAAAAAACTTTTAAGAGAGATAAAATGAGATTCATATTATAACTTGCATATATCATAAATTGTTACAAGTTTCATAATATATATAGAACAACGTCAAAATCAGACTCTCACATTTTCCTTAAATATTCCCAAATAGAAATTACACCAATATGAGCAACACGCCCATGAAATATTTTAGGTGGCAATTCCATTTTTGGTGGATCTATAAACATGAAGTCTGTATGTTTTATCTTTAACTCATTTTTTGTACTCTCTCTTTTATATAACTAGAAAACAAATAAAGTAGTTTATCCTTATTAAGTTGGCTTATTTATTGTCACATTATAACTTAAATGATCCCTATATTGAGTTTATTACATGCAGTAAAGTAACATATTTATGAAATTGATACATTTAACAACTTTCAAAACTTTTTCAATATTTGATATGTGAATATATAGTCTTTTATTCGCTATAAATCATTTAAGATATCATATCTGTATTCTAAAAGATCTTATTCTAAAACTTTTTCAATATCTGATATGTGGGTATATAGTCTTTTATTCGCTATAATTCAATTTTCTAAGTATTTTCACAATTATGTTAGCATACAACACAATATCTTGACGTGTGTAGACTAACATGTGTCTAATGCCTACAACAATGAGGCATATTGTTGGTTTTTATTCCTTTATTTGTTAATTTGCAAAATAATATAACTTAATTTTATCAAAGCTTGTCTTGTTTAGTGTTGTGCAGGAAATAAATAATAAAGCAAAGACACAAGGTTTTAGTGCTTGAAGATTTGGAGATTTGCTTAGTATAGGTTAAAATAAATTTGAGGCTAAAAACTGATAAAACAACAAGCTTAATATGGAGAACATTCCAAAATATTTTACAAAAGTTTCAAAACGTTTTAATAATTTCAATTCACACAAAAAGTATGAAACTTATAGCATACAAAGTCTTGAAGACATTTTACAAAAGTTTCAAAACGTTTTAATAATTTCAATTCACACAAAAAGTATGAAACTTATAGCATACAAAGTCTTGAAGACATTTTAAAAAAATTTCAAAACGTTTTAATAATTTCAATTCACACAAAATTATGAAACTTATAACATATAAAGTCTGAAGACGTTTTGCAAAAGTTCTAGAATTATTTTATAAATATAAAGTCATTTTTAGTTCAATTTTAAAAATATTTTGGAACTTCTAAAAACGTCCCATGATAATTTCTGCGATTTTTCAAAAGTTGCCATTTTTATTGCTGATTAAATTAGAAAGTCCCATGATATCTCTTTATCTCTACACAATAGCAAAATTCGAATTTGTTGAGCAGCCATTAACCACTTTCAACAAGAAAAGAGCCAACCCTAGATCCATACTTGCAAAATCATATTCTTGCCTCAAATTTAGTTTATTAATTGAGAGATTCGTAAGTGAGTGCCTTGAGTGCACTATTGATTGTTAATCGTTGCCCGCTTATAAGAGTTCATTTGAGAACTTATTAGAGTTCGTTCTTCAAGTTTTTTTATTGTAAGAAGATGACTCATTGTTGTAACTTGGGATTTCTTTGTTGGTAGTGGAGCAAAATGCTGAGCCGTTTGGAGCGATGTCCGAGAGACGTAGAATATTTGCAAATTCGAACTCCTTATAATTATTTGTGTCATCTATCTTTACTCTTTTATTTATTTTTCAAATTTCACTGCAAATTTACTTTTAGAGTAATGGTTTTTTTACACAAGAATTTTAATTTAAGCTAAAATGTATAATTTAGGCGCCATAGGGACAACACATATGAATACTTGGACTTAATACATTGCTTTTATTTCTTAATCAATTAGTGACATTTATTTAATTTTTATTTCTTATTCACTAAAACATATCTTATTTCTGTTTTACTTCCACAGAATTTGAATAATCTAATTTATCAAGTTTGACTCTAAATCAAATGAGATCACAACTTGATAACATTTCATATAACTTTATTGAGATCTTTTGAACATCATAGATAATATCTTTAATTTGCAATCTATAAGCTGAATAAAAAGTTCTTAGTTTGCATCTTATAGATTCTTTCGTCTACATTACTTTTTCAGGAACAATCATCTTTAATATAATAATATCTATTTAAAAACACAGTGCCAATAATCATCTTAAAGAATCTTTGAAGAAAAAGATCTTTATAACTAAAATCTTATATATGCATGAATGTCTTAGTGACAAAATTTAACGTTATATTTCTGAACATTACCATCTAAATTTCATATTGTTTCAAATATGCATTTGTACCAAAACGGATCTAATATTTTTAAGGTAATAAGAAAAATATTCTAAATATTATTATCGATAAGTAGTTTCATCTTTCTTCATATAAGATAATTTACTTTTAAAAGTATAGAACAATTTCATTGGTCATGTTTTATAGAAATACTTGAAAACAATACTTTATCGTTGTATGCATATAATCTTTCGAAAATATTTCAATCTTTTCTCTCTAGTAAATTTGGCATTTGCACAATATTTCTTTGAGAATTTTCATTATTTCCATAATTGAAAATAACAACTAAACTATTAAGCTACACAAATACCTTATTCCAAAATACCCACGGCTTATAGCTAGTAACATTGCTAGAAGAAATGTGTCTATTTGATATTTTGGGTCTATATGTGTTCTTAATATATTGTTGAGTTTCTAATTGAATCATCATCTAACAACACAATAAAATCATCATCTAATTCTATATGCATTCGTATTCAAAACTTAGCGAAATACGTACCATGTTATTCCTTAATTAGTTACATTTATATGATATATCAATTAGTACACAATGTAATATTAGTGACAGTACTTGATAATTAATCACATTTATTTGACATATCTCACATTTATATTTCATTTCTTAATTAGTCTGCAATTTACCATGTCAAGTCACAGATGTAAAGTTGGCATGCAACCTTGAGTGGGGTCGGAAAATTCATCAATATGTTTTAACATAATTTTTTACTGAATATTTACAAATATAAGTATATAACTAAAATTGATCAAGAATAGAGTTCAACAGTGTAAATTTTTAATAGTTAAAATGCAGGAATTTATTAGTAGTTACGGAAAGATATTAATCCTCGTTTATGCTTATAAATAAACCTGTAAAAAAAAGAAGTATGATCAAATTTAAAATCCAGTTGTTCTTGCTATCAACATGCCAACTTAAAACCCACAGTATGATTTTTTAATAAAGTCACATGGAGATTTCTCTCATTCTTTCGGCGTTTAAATTAATACTTAAATTTTTTTAAATTAAAGTTCATCTAGTGACTAAAATAATAGTTATCTTCGATCGTAAATTGGAACAATAATAAATTATTTTATGAATATTTAAAGTTGAAATACTTAACCTGATTTTATTTAAAAAAACATTCAAATAAAAATAAAGCATTCAATTTGTACGGAGCATCGCAACTAATAATCCATATATAATTCATAGTATGCGCATGAGATCATCATCATCATCATCATCATCATCATCATCGTCATAATAGGCTACACTAGTTTGTGGTAAATAAAGCAGAAAGCGATAGGGTCTAAGCGTTTGGCAAAATAAATCTTGTATAGCAAACTGACCTCTCGCGGAATATATTATTATATCAATCATTTTCGATTACACAAATTATCATAAGTAGTGTTCTAGTTATAATAGAGTTCTAAATTCTTGCATTTTCGTTTCAAACACGACTTGATATGGCACGAAAAGACAAGTACGATTAGTATTTTATTATTTTTATCGTGTCGTTTCGTGCCGTGTCAAAATTGGAAGGGATGACACGGAACGGTTGAGAAACGTGTCGTGTCTTAATCGTGTCGTATCTTAACGGCGTAGTGCCTAATCGTGACGTGTTTGTTCGTGTCGTGTTACTTCGACACGGCTTGCCTTATTCGTGTTAAGCGTGCCGAAAATTATAAAAAAAAACTAAAAAATAGAAAAAAAAAATTTACAATGCAAAAGAAATTTTTTAAATTAAATTTGTAAAGTTTAAAATAGAATTATTAAATGCAAAAGAAAGAGAAAAATGTTACCCTTCTCCTTTATCTCGAGTTTGGGACCGGCTATGTGAAATAATATAGGCAGAGTTCTAATTATTTTTGTTAGTATAATTTAAGAAAATTAAATTGAAATATTAAATTAAAATGAAAATTATACCTTAATCCTTAAAAGTAGTGTTGTTGATTGTACACATTGAGTATCTTTATTCTTTGTAGTTGTACATGTACATATTGGAAGCATACAGTTTTTTTGTCCTTGACAGTTAGCATTTGACACTACGATAGAGGTTGAACGAATTTAGAACTCCCACTAGAAAATTTCAAACAAATTTGAACTTCTATGCCTATCTGTGCCTACCTGTGCCTACACGTGCCTACCCGTGTCGTTGTGTCGTGCCTAAATGTGTTGTGTTTAGACGTGTTCTCGTGTCGTGTTGTTTCGTGTTTTTGTGCGGTGCCGTGTCGTGTCTCTCCTTGTAAACGTTTTGTGTCATGTCGTGCCCTACAATAAGAAAACCTAAGCACGACACGCTTAAGACACGTCACATGAACAATACCATGCTGTGTCACGTATCGTGTTCTTATCGTTTCGTGTCGTTTCGTGTCGTTTTTAAACACCAGGAAGAGTTTTGAGAACACTAAGTTATAATGCACGTCTCTTTGGAATCTGGTTCAAAGCTCACTAGTACATAAAGGAGCTATTATAGCCTGCATTTAATAGCAAAGATACAAGAATACCGCTATAATAGGGTTTTATAGTGAATTGAACGTAAAGGCCGCTATAATAGGGTTTTTATAGCGGATTGAACGTGGAGTCCATTATAAATCAGAGTCCCACGGATCACAATATAGTTTCAATCCAACCGTTGATTCATGTTAATCCAACAATCCAAAATTTCACAGAGTTCCACGGATTAAGACATATTTTCTTCCAAAATATTTTCCTTCTCTATATATATATCAACTCTCCATCATTCTTCCTTCACTAAAATCTTCTCATTCTTCCTTCTTCACACATAAATCTTCCCTCATTCTGCTTTCGCCCTACAAATATTATTGTGTTTTAAGTATTATTGTAAAAAAAATTCACAACTCGCTCAATTATTATTGTCAAAATAAAATTGGGTTGTTTCATAAGGCTGTTTAAAAATAAAATTAGGTTGTTCAAAATCAACAACATGATATATTTGCAAATAGTCAAATTTTCTCTTGATTATATATTACGAATGGACATTTGTGCAAAAATGTTTATCAAATCAGTCAATTTCGCAATAAATGAAAAAGTTGGCAGCAACATTTTTTTATTTTCAAAATATTTTATAGCGGGCCTTTAGTGAGACTCGCTATAATAGGTGTTCTGTTATAGTGGATTTTGCTCAAAGGCCGTTATAATAGGGGATCTATTATAGCAGATGTAGTCTAATGTCCGCTATAATAGGGAGTCTGTTATAGCAGATGTAGTTTAATGTTCGATATAATAGGGTGTCTGTTATAGCGGATTTTATCAACTTTTAGCAGTCCCCCTATTACACCCCCAATGTCCGCTATTATAGTCTTTATAAATCCGCTATAACAGGCCAATTCTGTAGTAGTGACTAACATGGTGAGTTCGTGTATGCAATTTATAGCTACAATAACAATATATTATTGGGTCATAACAAAATATTTTCTTTCTTTTTTCCTTCCTTCTAACAATTTTGAGAGTAATTCTAAATCCAAAATTATTGTACATTCAAAATAAGAGTCAATTCATTTAAATTTAAACATTTATAAAAATATCTAATTCAGATTTCGAACATTCTCGCTTTTAGTACTTACAATCAAGTGATAACAATGAAAAAGCTTTTCCTGCTTTTGGAGAAGGATACCATTTTGATACTTGATATTTTAACAATGAAGTTCTCTTGCAGGGGCGGATTCAGGATTCTCGCCAGGGGATTCGAAATGATGGTTATTCTTAGAAAAAAATTATTTTACATGGTCATTTATGCAAAAAAAAATTCAAATATATGATCATTTTTGAATTTTTTTTAAAAAAATATATAGTCATTTTTGAATTTTTTTTTTCCAGGGGGGTTCAGCTGCACCCCCCTGGTGCAAGGTGGCTCCGCTCCTGTTCTCTTGTAATATTAATCAGCTTGTGTTATTTATATTCTCAAATAATTTGCTGATAAAATCATGGGCGGATTCATAATTTTTTCAGGATGATTCAAAATTTACGATTTTTTTTCAGGATGGTTCAAAGTAGTACATATATTTTTAAAAAAATCAAAATTACAAGCATATTATTCTTAAAAAAATTCAAATACATGATTAATTTTGCAAAAAAAATTCTTGGGTAGCTGACCCACCCTGCTTCTATGTAGGTCCGCCCCCGGATAAAATAGTATCACAGTTGCATTATGGACTTCTCACCACAATGTATTCGTTGAGGTAGGATATGAAACATGAAAAATGTTTAAAAGAAACCAAAATTAATATGTTTATTGATAAATAAAAAGTTTCAAACAAATACATACTTTCTCTAACTCTCTAGTTTTTTTTTTCAACAGAAAATTAAAGCAGAAAAAAAATATTTTTTAAGAAAGTATTGTGCTTGATTTAACATGCATTGTACTCTCTAGCTAAGACTAAAACTAATTTAATTAGATTTAGACTTAGACTTACTCTTGTAGCTACTGATATATTTCAATATTTATAGGTCAACAAATTTCCCTTTATTTCTCTCTTTAAATCCTATATCAATCATTAAAGTACCTCTTTTATATTGTCCATTGAAATTGGCAATTGAATCTAGGTGATATGAGTATATGCCAAGCATATCCGCAGACATCCTCTAAGAATTCTCATGCACAGTTTCTCTCTTTTGCCTAAAGTTTCTCAAAAATAAATTGATTACAAATAAAAGACCAATTGACCCCTCCTTTTACAGCATCCTTTCCTTTCCTACTTTCAAGTTTGAACCTTCTCAGCTTTACAACTGTAATAGTTCTTCCTGTTCATTTAAATCAATAAAGATGTGTTCGCCTTAATATTCTTCTCGGTAGGAAAATAAATGGCTTTCCTATAAACAACTTCTCATTCTAGAATAGCAATTAAGAGGGACGCATTACCAAATCTATGGAATTAGCAAGCACGAAACAAAGAATTTTGTATTGGTTAATGGTTAACGACTAACGAGGAATTATTCTTGCACATCATGTTTTGCATTTCTTACACTTCAGAAGTGATTATATTTGTTAGAAATATAGAGTATTAAATTTGTGCGAAAATATATGAATAATTCTACGTGATCTTAAGTAACTTAGGAACCACAATTCGAATATATCACAAGAAAGCTCAAGAATTATAGAAAAAGAGAGAATAAAGATATGAGACAAGAAGACACGCTATGTAACGTGATTAACAAACTTAGGCCTACTCCACGGGACTCTCGATTTTACACCGGATCTCAAATAAAATTAACGATATATCTCAAAGTGTATACACGAAGTTTATCCAAAAAGTCCAAGTTCCTTGCAATTGACAACACAACTTACAAGATATAACAAAACAAAAGGTTTATCCACGAAACAAAGGATCCAATCGTTTGATCAAACAAACACTTGCAATTGACAACACAACTTACAATGAACCACAAAAGATGATTAGACAATGAATGTCCTAAACTCTTTTTAGCTCTAATAATCGCTAAGGTTTGGATGCTTGTAGGAAAAGATTTCAATGCTCTGTAAGTGTTCTTGATTGCTTGTAAACTTTGAAGGAATGCTTTCTTTATCTTTCTTGAAGAATCAGGTCTGTATATATATATGAAAAGGGTTTCCAGAACTCCTTTAATCGCCATTTTGTCATAGGTCTGTTGCAATGTCTCTACGGAGTGTTATAACACCTTCAACATTTTTCAATTTTGCTCTTCAATACCTCTGCAGCTGACTACTTAGCCCGTCTCTTCAGAGATTCGTTATAACTTCATAATGTCATGTTATAATGCCTTCTAAATCGTTAAACGCCTCTTACATTCGTTATCAAAACGCACCTGTCAGGAAATTCAGTACTTGGCCAATTTCTTGAGCTCCAAATCTGACTTATGAGCCCATCTCTCCAAGAACTCGTTATAACGCATTCTCCATGTGTTATGCCAACACACCTTGTATAAAACATTTGTTTTGCTTCTCTTAGCTCACTTCTTGCACTCATGTGATTGTCTTGACTTATATAACATGTTTCGAACCTTAGCAAAGGTTATTTTACACCTGAATAACATGCACACTAAAAAATAAAACTTGTGTAAAGGTTAGTCTAATATTTTATTTTGCAAATTGTCAAACGAATTGAGTTAAACTCAACAAACTCTCTCTTTTCACAATTTGCAGAACATCGTGAGTGCATACTAAAGAATTGATGCATTTATATTGCATTTCTCCCCCTTTTGCAAATAATTGCAAAATGTGCAATACAAATTATAACTTCTTCTTAATATGAGCATGTCATAAACAAACAAGTCAAGAAAATTAGCTTTCCCTCAATTTGAGCATATATCAATAAAAACAATTCAATTTTGCTCCCCCTCAATTCAAAGACATAATAATATTTGACAATTATAAAACACAATATCAAGCAATTTCAAATAATCAATTGAGGAGGAAAAAGTCAAGAAACAAGAAAGATAACAAAGCATCATATAATAAAGCAATATAGCAAAACATACAAGCACTAATATCTCATAATAAATATTAAAAGACAAATTTGTAAGTTTTGTTGGAGCACAACATTAATACTAATATCTAATGTTTTAAAGTGACTAAAAATAAAAAAAATCTCTCTCTAATAGTCAAGAAGAACATCTCATCCTTTTTTATTGTTGCATCTCTTTTGAGTAGGACGGTTCACCTTGGCTTGAGATGGAGCACCCACAAATTAAAATGCTCCTCCCATGTAGCCCCAAATTGTGCATGAAGTTCTCTATTTTATCACCTCTCTCATCTACTTCTTCATAGTACTTCTTGTGCAAATAAAGATAATATTTTTATCGAGATATACGATGCACATTCTTAATGATAGTAGTAGTAGGCTTGATGATAGTCGGGTGTGCCACTTGAGGCCTAGGATCAATGAAAGGTTCTTCTATCGAAGAGGTATTCGATTATATATATATATATATATATATATATGAGAAAGGCTAGGGTGCTCCATGGAGCACCGAACCCCTCGTGCTCCACATTCGTTATATCCAATTTGAAAATTCCAACGACCGATCCGAACCATTGAACATGATCTACATATTGAAATCTACTTGGAGATTGAATTTTACAATTTTTTGAAATTTTTTGCTATTTTTTTAAAGAAGTAGAAAAGTTGTTAATCAAACGGTTTCTGGACCAACAAAAGTTGCAATTTTTCTACCTCTCTAAAAAATAGCAAAAAAATTCCAAAAAATATAAAATTCAATCTCTAAGTAGATTTCAATATGTAGATCATGTTCAACGGTTCGGATCGTTCGTTGGAATTTTGAAATTGGAGACATGATGTGGAGCATTAGGGATTTGGTGCTCCATGGAGCACCCTAGCCTATCTCATATATATATATATATATATATATATATATATATATTACTGTGTATGCAGATCAGTAAATTGAGTGTTTTACTTCGCCATAAGAAATCACACATCAACGATTTAAATGAATGATCTAAGTTGTTCAACACAATCTAGACATCAAAATCTCTTAGAAAACAAAATTTGAGCATTTTTTGAGCTTTGTAGCCATGTTTTTAGATTTATTGAAAAATAACACTATTTAGTTTTATTTTTTCATATTTAAATGTGTAAATTTTCAAAACTCTAAAATCGTAGTTATGAAGGTCAAGTTTGATTTTCTAGGAGATTCTGGTGTTTAGATTGTGTTGAGTAACTTAGATCATCCATTTAAGTTGTCGGTGTGTGAATTTTTATGCCAAAGTAAAACACTTATTTTACTTTACATAACACGATAATATTACTATATATATATTTATATATATATTATATATATATATTTATTTATTTATATATATATATATATTTATGGGATAGGCTATCGTGCTTTATAGTGCCAAGGTTCCTTTGGCATTAGACTCTTCCTCACCGTTGGATTTAAACTTTCTAGCCATTCATTTGGGTGCCTTCTTAATATTACGAACGTAATGGTACTATTCCCCCCTCTGGGTACTTTTCCCCCTTTATCGCCTATACTAAGTAAACGTCTCCCAAACTTCTAGCTTTTCGGGTTCAATTTTTATCCCTTCGATTTTTTTTATGACCGTTCCATCCATGTTTTCCTAGAAATTATGAAAGAATTTAGAAAGCCATGAAAGATACTAACCAAAAATTAAGCTCTGATACCAAGCTGCGGCCCGATCTTAGGATCTCAGCTTTCAAACTTCACAGATCACGATGGATGCGGGAGAGTAAGAAAGGTAATTGCGGAATATGAACAAAGATTAAAAGGAAAAAGTGGAATTTTATTAATATTGTCAAACTTAGAGAAGTAAGACTTGCTGGTTCTCAGCGTGTCCTGCAACTCTGAATACACAAGGTATTTATAAGCTAAGAGACTCAAGAGTCTGGATTCTAATTTACCACATCGGGTGCTCATTGGGCTCCATCGACATGTGAATAAATTGATATCCACAATACTTTGTCTCAAAAGACAACAAACGTGAGTGGATGACTCAGCTAACCACTCAGACAAAGGTGCTCGTATAATTGAGCACTACACTCCATAAAGTAAAAGGTGCTCGTATAATTGAGCACTACACTCCACTCAAAATAAAGCAAAAAGATGCTCATATAATTGAGCACTACACTCCACTCAAAATAAAGTAAAAAGATGCTCATATAATTGAGCACTACACTCCACTCAAAATAAAGCAAACTTTTGGTGAACGGCTCCAATCCATCCACCTATAACCCATTCTTGTAGAACTTGTGTCCGTCCATCTGTAAAGGGACTTCCACTTGCAAAATAAAAGCAAGAAAACACACAATATATAATAGACTCAACCTAAAAAGACAACAGTTACCCGTAGGACCCTGCCAGTCTGAACCTTAATTTATTTCACACTAATTCAGCAGCTCATGAACTACTACTGAATTTTTGGACTCAAAAATAAAAGAGGCTCACCATTGCTTCCTAAAACTCTACATTTTTACATTGGATTCAAGGATGAACTCAAGATCTTTTTCAATTCTTTTTAGTTTTTCAAGTTGTTCTTTAAGTTCCCAATAGTTATCAGTTAAAATACAATCACTGCGTTGATATGGCTTACAGTATTTTTCTTCACGCGCAATAATTGAAATCAACTGTCGTATGTCCACCAAGGAGTTTCGCACCTGCAGTTTTTTGGTGTCGGACAATCTTTGTGCGATCTCTTGGTATGATTCAAGATCCTGGCTTGGCCTTCTGAGACCTTCGAATATATGTGCATGTTGCTCATCTATGGAAAGGTTTTCTTGATTCTCTCTTGTAATGACTGAACTTGTTCCTCCGGTATTGACTGATTGTTTTTCTCTCCATTGCTTAGTTCGTCCAGTACTGGTTCTAATTTCTCCAACATTAGTTCCTGGTTATCTGTTAGACATTTTATGCTGAGAGTAAATGTCGTTAGCCGAGAGAGAGTATCTGTTAGTGAGTTCAAGCGTCCTTCAATATGTTCAAAGTTTACCTGTACGCCTGTACCTGTTACAAAATCAACAAATTTTACCCATCGAACTATCAAGGGTTTGTTAGATGAAGACTTGTTGTAAAAACTGATTATTGTATGACAATCTGTCCTCAAAGTGATTTCGGATTTATCCAAGTAATGAATCTTCATTGCAGATAAGATCTCCATGCAAGCATGTATCTCTGCATCAATCGTTGATTTTACAACATCAAATTTTCTGCTAGCATAGGCACAAATTCTTTCAGATGATTTAGGGTCATGTTTCCTGGGTTTCCACTTACACACGCCTCCCCATCCTTCCATGCACCCATGAGTTTCCAAAACAATATAAGCGTCCTCCGGTGGGAAGCTCAGATTCGGTAAATTCTGGACTAATTCCTGAATTTTTATGATAAGATCAATGTCTGAGGCTTTCAAGCGTTTATCACTGTGTGGACTAACTTTCGAGTAGAGAGGTCCTAGTAAAACTCCCAGTTTCGAAATGTAAGATCTGGCGTAATTTAATATCCCAAGCCATGATCTAAGACCTTTCTTTTCTTTGAGTTGCTCAATATCAAAATTGGCAATCTTCTTTATTATATGCGGTTGGAGCTTGATTTTTCCACGATTTATCTGAGCTCCTAGAAAATTGATTTCTGGTACTGCGATTTTCATTTTCGTTGGTGATAAGACCAGACCGTGTTTTTCACATATGTCTAACATCACCTCTAAGTGTTGTGTGTGCTTTTCTTCATTTTCGAAAAATACCAGAATATCATCTATGTATTCCACAATAAATGCATCTGTTCCTTTAAAGCAATTATCCATTTTTCTTTGGAATATTGCAGGGGCATTTTTCAAACCGAATGGCATAACTAACCATTCATAAAATCCTCCTGGCACTATAAACGCTGTCCAGGGTATTGACTCAGGACTCATGGCAACCTGATGGAAGCCACTCTTTAGATCAAATTTTGAGAAAATCCTGCTGTTACTTATTTTCTTCAGGATTGTATTAATTCTAGGCAAACTATACTGGTCTTTGTGAGTATTATCATTTAATGTTCTGTAGTTTAAGACCATCCTCTCTTTGCCTTTGATTTCTTTTCCCGTTTTCGGGTCAATAGACGTTCCTGAGTTAACAATGAAAGCCATTGTTCTATGCTTACTTGTACTTGGTCTAATGACTCCTATTTCTAATAACGCCTTGATATGCCTATCAAACTGCTCCTTCATTAATGGCGTTACATGTTTAAGCGGTTTATCCTCTATTGTAAGGTCTGGGTTAATTATATCTAATTTGCAAACGACCTTATTTCTCTGCCAGTGTTTAAGAGGATCATTCCCGATAAATCCTTGTTCCTTAAGCTTTGATAACAGGCTACTGAATCTTTTCTCAAATTTGGGATTTGTAATTAAAGACTGATGATATAACACATCTTGAATTGTTATATATTCGATTTCATCTAATCCCAATTCGTCAATTGCAACTGTGTGAGCAACAGTTTCTGTTGTGGTTTGAACAATTGTGACATTTTTATAGAATGTAATCACATTGCCCTCGATTCTAAGACCGCCTTGCTTCGATCTTATGAAGTTGCATCCTATCAACATTTGGATACCGTCTTGCATACCCATTGGAAAGTTATATGTAAAAGGATTCCTGAATTTATTTTCTCCAATAATCATTTGTCCTCCTTTCAGCTTTTTATTCGCAATTGGAGTTGAATTAACTTCTGTGATTTGAACAGGGTATGGGCTAGGTTCAAGAGCTTCTTCTGGAATTGTTGTTTGATCAATTGAGCAGTTTGTTGCACCAGTGTCCAAGATAGCTCTTATTTCAAATGGTTTTACGTTTGGGATTTCAAACGTAACTATCAAATTGTATAGACGGTTGAATATTCTTTTCTTCTCATGGTGTGGTGTAGAGATTTCGGCTTTGTAAGATGATTCATCAATTTCAAATAGAACGTTTGCCGTTTCATCTTCCGTTATATCTTCTACCTCTATCTTTTCTTGTGTGGAGAGATTGTTAAAATCGTTTGTCAAATCTCTGATTAGTTCATGTTCTCTTAATACTTGTTTCAACCTCTCGTTTTCACCCTCAAGATACACTATGTAATTTGTTAATTCTTTAATGAGTGCATCTTTGTTGTTATAAGGTCTCGATTGTAAGGAAACCTTTGGTTTAACTTGTATCCCAAAATAAAACGGGGCGTATAGTGAACAGATTTGTAAACCACATTCTTCACATCTTTTATCGTATTTCGGTTTAATGATAAGTTTACAGAAGCTGCAACTGCTTTGGACTTCTGTATCATTAAAACTATGCTCACATTTTTCTTGGTTTTCAGGTAATTGTATTTTACTCCTCCACTCGAAATCAGTTATTTGTAACATCAAGTTCGTTTCTAATGGTAAATCTTCTATTGTCGTACGTACTTGATATTCAGTTCTACCGGATTCTCCTTCAGATACACTGCAAATAGCATCATTGTCCGATTCATTGAGATCAACAGAGACAACATCCAGGTCATCTGGTAAATCAAGGTTTTCTATGACCGCTGCTCTGACTAGATTGCCGTTTTTATTTCTGCAATCTTTGGCAAAGTGACCTTCTTCGCCACAGATAAAACACTTACACTTTCTAACCCTATCCGAATGTTTTCGCTTGAAAACCCTTACGTGTGAATCATGGAGTTTTCCTTTATAGTTTTTGGCTTTCCTCAACTCATACTTCTTTCTGTTATTCTGGTAGTAACCAGGGATGTGTATTTTACTACAAATTATTAAGTCTTTTAGACTTCGTTGTAATGCAGCCTTCTTACATATTTCGGCTAGATATTGATAGGAGAAGTGTATCCGGGGAATTACCCCAATTGTGTTGCTAGGGAATTTCCTTTTGAAAGCTTCTTCGAGTTCCTTCCCTATAAGTGGCGGCATCTTCCTAAAGAATTTCTCAGATAGTTCGGGAGATAAGTATATCCTCCTTGATTTTGCTGCTAGAACTTTGAAATCATTCATGTAAAGAAATAGGTCATTTACATGTTCGCATGATAGTCTCTCAAGGTCTTGATACGCGCGATCCTGCTCATCTGTAGTCCCTTGGTATGGATCTTCTAATATTAGGACTCTTCTTATTTGTGAAATAACGTTCTGCGTATCATCAGCTATGACCTTTAAGTTTAAGTATTCAGCCTCAAATGCCATACGTCATTGTATCCAGATCTTCTTCTCAACTTCACCTAATATGTTTTCGATGAATTGTATTTTTGTTTTGTTACTATCAAAGTTTCGCTCACTTATTAGATTTAGAGTTATGGATTGCCATCTGGATATCACATCGTTGTATAGGCCAATGTCTTCTGGTAAAACTAACATTGCGCCTTGTTCTTGCATTGCTGTGGGCAAGTTCCATTGTTCATTCTGATGTCTCCCGATACCTCCGGGTAAGCCTCTGGGTCTTTGCGTATAACCTCCACTACCTCCTGCTTCATGATCATTTTTAAGGCCTCCTGGTGGATAATTTCTTAACCCCATAGTTGGCTGAGGTGGTATGTTGTAATTGGAAGTTATTGAGGATGATAAAGCTTTGTGTTGTGTGGTAGGTTTATCAAGAAATTGTTTTAGGATTGGATAATCAGTTTCTGGATCTTGGCCTAAAACATATACCGTTTCTGTTTTAAATTTTTCAAATTTTCCATCATCATTCCCACCACCTTTCGCGAAAGGGTTCACGAAATCCTTTTCATCATTTTCATCTTGGTCCCATATAGGTTCGTTATCCCATATAGGTTTTTCATCCTCTGGTTCTTCTTCTATGTCTTCAGCTAGACTGGCTGTTAGCTTGATAGACTCCCAATGCGTGTCTTTTTCCTCATCATTTTCTTCATCGTCTGACACGTTAACAAATAGTAATAGGGCAGTCTCTTGAGTAATTTCATCATCAGATAATTGTTCTTCATTGTTTGCACCGACTGATGGTTCCTCATTTGGTCCCATTTAGCTCCTTGAGGATGTTGTACCTCTGCTACACTGGGTGGTCTAATAACCCATTGTAAACCCCGTAAACTTTCAGTTGTGTGTGATTGACCGGGGATTGCATGGACACCTCTACTAACTAAATAGTCAGATACCCTTTGTATGTTATATCTGAAACTAGTGTAACTAGTATTTAATAATCTACCAATCAGTGATCTTGTTAACAGCAAATTGCTTTCGCCTGCTTGCCAATTCTCATACCCATGAGTTTGGACAACTGATTGAATATGGTTAAAGAAATCTGCTATACTAAGCATGATATTGGGTGCAAGATAAGCTAATTGGGTACCGGCTGTTAAGTCATTTCCATTGTGCCAATAATTGACCTGTCATCTACCCATCTGGTGTCTCGGATAGCAACCAGTGCGTTGACGCCTGCGTTTCTGCGATGTAAAGTGTACAGCCTAATCATAATTAACCCAATGTGCAAATGTTGGAGGCCTGACCTACGAATTTCTTCATATCTTTGTTGTGTGATGAATGGAAACTCCAACTGTTGTCCACCCGTTGTCAGTATTCTCTGGTCAGAATAATGCTGATAAACTCGATGTTGTGTAGCTGTCCAGCCATCTTGATACAACGTTTCTGCTGGAACAGATTGCGTTCTTCTAAATTGAGATACGTCTAATTCTGCATCCGGGTTTAGTTGTGACTCTAGAATCCTGTTATACCTGATTTGTCGCCTTCCGGGTAATCTTCTTGAGATTTCCTGACGTAATCTATGACCACGTCTATAGTTTCTTATTTGATCATCTATTGTTGGAGTCTGGTTTTCATTACGGTTGTTCTGTTCACGGTTAGATATAGATGGTCGTGATTCCGTAATGGTTTCCGTACGCGTTCGGTTCATTTTTAAGAAGACGAGGACTTCTTTTTCTCTTCTTCAAATATTTTACGTGGATCTTTGAACACGAAAAAGGTACTTCCTTCTTTTTAGGTCTAGGAACTGGTTCTCCTAGACTTAGCTTATTTAGACTCTTTTGTAGATCTTCGATTGTATTTGTGATATCAGATTTTGTCCCGACTGACGCTTGTTCAGCTACAACTTTTCTGATATTATGGATGGTTTCTTTACAATCTTCAATTCCTTCGCTTATCTTAACCAAGAGTTGTATTATTGTGTTATTTTGCTTAATTATGATTGATGTGCCTTTTGTTGCTTCAGTTGGTTTCACAAAACCAACCGCGGGTTCTTCAATTGATTCAGTTGCTTTTAACGCTTCCAAGTAGTTTGAGCTCTTTTGTGTTATTCTCCAGTCGCTCATGTATCTTAAAATCTGGTTAAGTATGTGTTTTACTGACTTTCAATTTCAAGCTTTCTAGGTCTACAGTTCAGGATTGGTCATATTTTGCAAATTTAAAAAGTATTTACTCAAAGTACGAATCTTGAAACAAGGGATACAATCTAATTGTTCAGTTTTCCTAGTGCCATAAGTCTTTTGGCATCATGGTGCACAATAGCACTTCTCATATATTTATATATATTTATATATAGAACTGGGCAATGGATCAAGCACCAATGAGTCGGTGCTTGATCATCAAATCTCACATATGATCGGTTAAAAATTTTGATTTATAATGCTCAATAATTTCTTTATATCAAAATCTTGTGGGATACCAAATTTTTTTATTTTTATAATATTTTAAGTACTTGTTTTGTATTTTTTAAAATGACCCCAAAACAGTAATAAATATTCAATGTTTATACATAAAATGTGTCACTTTCAAAAATTCAAAACAAATACTTAAAAATTTTTAGTATCCCACCAAATTTTGATATAAAGAAAAAATTATTGAGCTTGATAAATCAAAATTTTAATCGTCGGTTTGTGATATTTGATGATCAAGAACCTACTCCTTGGTGCTTGATCAAGCACCATAGCCTAGTTCTTTATATGAGCATGGCTATGCATAGTACACCCCATAACGTACTATGCGCCTATTTGTATTTCATTTGGTCATTAAATTGATATTTAAGTTGCTCAATAAATTCTTCATATCAAAATCTTGTAGGAAATAAAATTTCGTGATTTTTAGAGCTTTCTTGCTATTTTTTAAATATTTTTTAAAAACAGCCCAAAAATGGCACTTTTGTAGTATTAAATCTGGACTGTTTTTAAAAAATATTTAAAAAATAGCTAGAAAGCTCTAAAAATCACGAAATTTAATTTCCTACAATATTTTCATATGAAGAATTTATTGAGCAACTTAAATCTCAATTTAATGACCTATATCTATATGCATAGTACAAAATGGGGTGTACTATGCATATTATTTTAGCCATGCTCTCTTTATATATATATATATATATATATATATATATGAGCATGGCTAAAATAATATGCATAGTACACCACATAATGTACTATGCGTCCATTTATATTTAATTTAGTCATTAAATTGATATTTAAGTTGCTCAATAAATTCTTCATATCAAAATCTTGTATGAAATAAAATTTCGTGATTTTTAGAGCTTTCTTGCTATTTTTTAAATATTTTTTAAAAACAGCCCAGAAATGACACTTTTGTAGTATTAAATCTGGACTGTTTTTAAAAAATATTTAAAAAATAGCTAGAAAGTTCTAAAAATCACAAAATTTGATTTACTACAATATTTTCATATGAAGAATTTATTGAGCAACTTAAATCTCAATTTAATAACGTATATCTATATGCATAGTACAAAATGGAGTGTACTATGCATATTATTTTAGCCATGCTATATATATATATATATATATATATGTTACTGTGCTATGCAAAGTAAAAATAGTATTTTACTTCGGCATAAAAATCACACACCGACAACTCAAATGATTGATCTAAGTTGGTCAACACAATTAAGACATTAAAATCTCTTACTAAACCAATTTTGAGCGCATTTGAAGTTTTGTAGCTATGTTTTTTGAATTTTTGAAAAATGATAAAAAAATAACACAGTTTAACAATTAAAAATAACACTATTTTTGTCGGAAATCAACTAGACGCGTCCAGTGTGTATCGATGTCGTGGTCACCGAATGTTTTCGAGTTGAATTGGGTGGAAGAGACGTGAGATCGATAATGAGCACAAAAAAGGAAGAGATAAGAAGTAAGCTATGATCTTTATTCTGTAGGAAGAGTGGCTAAAGCACTTTGAATGAAAATGGCTTCGCCTACCCAAAACAGTTTTGATGGAGAAGCACACAATAAGCACACAAGCGGCCCCACGTGGAATATCCTTCGGCCACAACATATGTGAACTCACCGAATCATGAAATTTTTTTTGATTAAATTTAACTATTTTTTTAGTTAAGTTTAGCAATAATTTTGGTGAACTTAAGAACACGATAGTTCTATTCTATATATAAATATAATAGATCATTTGTAACTTATTATGTTATGACATAGAATGTATAGTACAAGATTTTTTATCTATTCAAAATTTGCATAGTACGAATTTTGAAATAAATTAAAGACTTAAAAATATAGATGATATTCTATGCATAATATATTAATTAAAACCAATATAAGTATATAGCATGCAATAATTAATTATAATTTTATAAATATATATTTAATAATAGTATTATTATATATTACATTACATACATAATATTCTAATTTTACACATGATTTAATTCAGAAACACAAGATGTTAAAATGTGAGGGCAGGAAAGAGCCACCCTCAAAATTGGCGAAGTTGGACAACTTGTCAATTTTTTTTTCTTTTTTAGGACAAACCATGATCGTCCAACAAATTTTAAACCAAGGATCGTCCAAAAAAAATTTAGGACAAATTGGCAAAGTTGGACAACTTGTCAATTTTTTATTTTTTTTAAATCAAGGATCGTTCAAATTTTAAAGACAGAGATGAAACAATTACTTGAGGGTTTTTTTTTTTAGGGAAAGATGGATGTCAAGGCCCCCAAATTTCATTAGAATGGTGAAAAACTGTACATGATGGTAGTACATATGAAGTTAGCTAGGTAGAAAGGAATTTAAAGAAAGAAAAGAGGAAAAGAGAAAAAAGGAGAATTGGTTCTTATGATAAAGAAGACGAAAAATATAACAAAAGCATGAAGGATGAGCTTTTTTCTCCATCTGAATCTTGTATTCATAGAGCCTATGGTTGCCGAACGCATTGAGGGAACCAATTTTTCATCTCAGCAAAGATCTCTCTGACAGTAGCTATGAGCATCTAATCCTTGTCCGAGAAGATCCACCTACATCTCTCCCTCTAGAGAATGAAGTTGGTGACGATTTTTGCTCGGCACCATTGGGAAGACGAGTGCTACAGTAGTAGTTCATGAGGACGTGAACTGATATAGAGCACAGCAAAGGAGTCCATGGGCAGCTCAAGGAGGTCTGCTATGTATCTCATGGTTTGCACTGCATAGCAGCAGGTTACAAACAGGTGACTCATCGATTCAGCGTCACCCATGCACATATGACAAATTATAGAAATATTGTATCATACTGCCATAGGCATACAATTAACAGTCACAGAGGATCAGGGATTAGTTTAGGGAGTAATTAATGAGTTTGTTACAACTCTGTATTAGTATAAATAGGAACCCAATGTAACTAAACTTGTAATCAATACAATCATCTTTCATTCAATTACTCTCTGTCTCAAGAAATCTATCATGATATTAGAGCCATTCTAGGCTTCTTCTTTCTTTTCTTCTTTCCTCTTACATCAACACTCAAGACTCAAGATTTCCAAGATCAACACAACCATGGCCAATTCACCTTCTCCAAACTCTGTCTCTAGCACCAACATCACTGGCCCAAATCTCTCATCTACAGAATCAATCATATCCCTCACTCTACCAATAGCTGTGAAATTAACTGAGAACAACTTTCTTACCTGGAAATCTAAGTTCTACCTCTAATCCATGGTTACAATCTATCCAAATTCATTGATTCCCCACCTCCTGAACCAACTACAGTAACTGATCAGGGACAATTCGACATCAATCCAGCCTATTTAGCATGGCGTCGCCAAGACCAACTTCTCCTAGGGTGGCTTCGCTCTTCTCTAACTGAATCGCTGATGGCTCAAGTAATTTCCAGTTCAACAACTCGCGAATTTTGGTGCTCTCTTGAAGAATACTTCTCATCTACATCCAAAGCTCGACTTCATGAACTGAAACGACAAATTCAAACAGCTACCAAAGGAGATCGCAGCTGTTCTGACTATCTTAATCAACTCCGACGAATTTCTGATGAACTCACCTTCATAGGCGCTCCGCTACCTGAAGATGAACTTGTCTTAGCTGCAATCAACGGTCTTGGTACTGACTACAACTCAATCGTCGCTGCTGTCTCTACTGCCAGATGCCATGGGAATTTATCCTTCTCTGATCTTCGAGGCTTGCTTCTTGGTCACGAAGCACTGCTTCAAAGCCAGATCTCCACCAACTCATCAGCCTTCTACACGGGTCGAACAAATCGATATACTGCCAATCAGTTTTCATCCGCCAGAAATTCAACAAGAAACGATGACTACTCCAAATCCAGATCATTTGGGCCTCCTACAGTTAACTCCACGCACAGCCCAGAAAGAGATATTCCACTCATTTGCCAGATTTGTACAAAACCGGGCCACAAAGCAAAATTTTGCTATCACAGATACAAAAAAGATGCAAACTGGAAGCCCAACCCTCGGTTTAAAGCCCATCATGCACAACCAACACAGCCCGATCAAGATAATTCTTCTTGGATAATTGACTCGGGTGCAAACCATCATGTCACAAGTGACATTAACAACCTCTCATCCTACTTTTCCTATAATGGACCCGATAAACTTCAAATTGGTAACGGTTTTGGCCTTCCTATAACTCACATAGGCTCTTCCTTTGTTACATTTTCCAATATTTCTATAAAACTTACTAATGTTCTTTATGTACCAAATTTTACAACCAATCTTGTAAGCTTATCAAGATTACTTCTTGACAATCCATTTCTATCTATTAACTTTACCTCCTCTTCTTGTATGATCAAGGACCTCCACATCAAGACTCCTCCACTCCACATACCTAATATCAATGGACTTTATACACTCAAGATGAAGTCTTCTACAAATTTTTCCAAGCCTCCTCAAGCATTTGTTACAACTCGTACTACAACAAGTATTTGGCATGCTAGACTTGGGCATCCTTCCACTACAACTACTATTAAAGTCATTAATAGTAATAGTTTACCTTGTATTAGAGAAAATTTTACTTTTTGCCATGATTGCCTCAAAGCCAAAGCTCATGTTTTACCTTTTTCTTCTTCTAATTCATGTTCTTCCTCCCCTCTTGAACTCATTCATTCTGATGTATGGGGTCCTTCCCCTATTGTATCTTCACAAGGATATAAATACTATGTTTCTTTTATTGATGACTATTCTCATTTCACATGGATTTACTTTATGAAACAAAAGAGTGAAGTGTGTCATATTTTTAGTAATTTCAAATTACAAGTTGAGAATATTTTAAATACTACAATCAAAACTCTAAGGACTGATGGGGGTACTGAATTCAAACCAATTTCTACTAAATATCCACAAATAATACATCAAACTACTTGCCCGCATACTCCACAACAAAATAGAGTAGCGGAAAGAAAACATAGACATATCGTAGAGCTTTCTCTTGCCACCATGTCACATGCCTTCATTCCACCAAAATTTTGGGATGAGATTTTCTCTAGTGTTGTCTATCTTATCAATAGGTTACCATCACACAATCTTGTACCATTTACTACTTTATTTGCTAAGAAACCGGATTATAATTTTATGAGAGTACTTGGTTGCCTTTGTTATCCTCTTACTAGACCGTATAACCAACATAAACTAAATTTTCGATCTCAACCTTGTGTATTTTTGGGGTATGGCATACATCAAAAAGGATATCGTTGTCTTGACCTTACTACTAATAAAATTTATGTTTCTCGGAATGTGGAGTTTATTGAAAATCAATTTCCATTTCAAATATTGGATCGACCTATTACTCCATCTTCTTCTCTGGATTTACATCAATCTTTATCTCAACTGGGCCTATTACTTCCGACCAATACACAAAGTAATTCAGCTGGGCCAAACAGCAGCTCTCTTGAATTCAACACTACCGAAACCAATTTCCCTGAGAACTCGTTAGCCCATAGCCCAATAATTTCTAATCATGGCCCAACCGAAATCTCCACATCAACTTCCAACCACTCCGGCCCTAATAACCTTTCCATTTTACCCTCCAACGGTAACCTCAATTCAAACGATTCTTCTTCTTCACAGACTCATTCTCAGTTCACTCCCACTCGTCAGACTTTTTCCCAAACAGCTGATACACAAACAAATTCCTCTCTTTCCTGTCAACAGCTCCTAACCAATACTCATCCTATGACTACTAGAACCAAAGACAATACCAGAAAACCTAAAGAATTTGCTGATTACATTGCTCATCATGCTCATACTGACACCGAGCCAACCACCTTCAATCAAGCTAACAGATCACCTCAATGGCGCGACGCTATGTCAGTAGAATTAACTGCTCTTGCATCCAACAAGACTTGGTCTTTGGTTCCACCTCCGTCAAATCAACGCGTGATCGGCTGCAAATGGATATTTAAGATTAAAAGGAAAGCAAATGGTGAAATTGAACGGTACAAGGCCCGATTGGTTGCAAAGGGCTACAATTAAGAACCAGGAGTGGATTATGACCAAACTTACAGTCCAGTAGTCCGAGCCACGACCATCCGAGTCATCCTTTCTTTAGCTGTTTCTTCAAATTGGTCTCTTCGACAACTTGATGTGTCTAATGCCTTTCTCAATGGAGATCTCACCGAGCAAGTCTTTATGGAACAACCGCAAGGTTTCTCTGATCCATCTCATCCTGAATACGTTTGTCTTCTTCACAAATCATTATACGGCCTAAAGCAAGCTCCACGTGCATGGTTCGAGAAATTAAGCACTACATTGACTCAACAAGGGTTCAAATCATCATCCTATGATCCATCATTGTTCCATCTTCACTCTCATGGCCATACTCTGTTCATACTAGTTTACGTCGATGATCTAATTGTAACTGGAAGTAATGCTGCTCAAGTGCATCAATTCATCGAGACACTAAAGGGAATGTTTGCACTCAGGGATTTAGGGGACATTCATTATTTTCTTGGTCTCGAAGCACATCGCAATCATCAAGGACTACTACTCACTCAAACAAAGTATGTCACTGATCTTCTCAATCGAGCCAACATGAGTAATTGCAAACCTTGCCATACACCAATGGCTACTGGTGTTTCTCTCTCTCAACATGGCAGCTCACTGTTTGACAACCCGAGCCTCTACAGAAGCATGGTAGGTGCTTTGCAATACGCTACATTAACACGTCCCGATATAGCATATTATGTCAATAAACTGTCCCAATTTATGCATCAACCTCTGGACGAGCATTGGGCAGCGGTTAAACGATTGTTACGGTACATGGCTGGCACTGCTCACATGGGAATTCAGATTTTCAGCAACTCTTCTCAACAAATTTTTTCTTACTCCAACGCGGACTGGGCAGGTAGTGTAGACGATAGTCGATCTACCTTTGGGTTCTACGTGTATCTCGGCTCTAATTTGGTATCTTGGTCAGCCAAGAAACAGCCTACGGTGTCTCGCTCCAGCACAGAAGTCGAGTACCGAAGTCTGGCTATAACTTGTACCGAAATCCTTTGGTTACAGTACCTTCTTAATGAACTGGTTCCATCTTCTCAGCCGATACCAATCCTTTGGTGTGATAACATCGGAGCCACGTTCTTAGCTTCAAACCCGATGTTTCATGCTAGAACGAAGCATATCGAGATTGACTACCACTTCGTGCGGGAGAAAGTTGCTTCAAATCAATTGCAAATCAAGTTTTTGTGTTCTAAAGATCATATTACAGATGTAATGACAAAGCCGTTATCTCTACCACGGTTTGATTATCTTAGGACCAAGCTCAATGTGTTTCTCCACACATCAGCTTGAGGGGGGTATATAGAAATATTGTATCATACTGCCATAGGCATACAATTAACAGTCACAGAGGATCAGGGATTAGTTTAGGGAGTAATTAATGAGTTTGTTACAACTCTGTATTAGTATAAATAGGAACCCAATGTAACTAAACTTGTAATCAATACAATCATCTTTCATTCAATTACTCTCTGTCTCAAGAAATCTATCACAAATGTTCGGCATATGCCATCCCCTCTTTTGCAGGTTGTCGATTGTGGTTAGTTTATTATGTAGCAAAAGCCAAATGAAAATCTGCACTCTTGGTGGGGCTTTATTCTTCCATAATGTAGCAATGGCCGATCTGGGTGTAGGTGTATCAGTGAGGAAGGAGTAGATAGATTTTGCCGAGTAGTTGGCACCCCCACGTATCCATGTGTATGATTGTCCATTACAGTGGACACATGCCAAGTAGTGTGGCAAGATCTTTCGGATGGTACCCCAGAAGGGGGATAACCTTGTGGTTTCCCATGGGGGCGTATTTCCCAGGTTAGCTATATCTCCACCAGGCCAGGAGTAAGTTGTGCCATTGCCATATCCACCTCATTAGGAGAGAAATGTTTGCACCTCATTAGCGATCTCGATTGCATATCTTTTTTCTCTATCTCTTTATTTTTATTTCTATCATGTTTAGCCCCTTAGCAATTATTGAAATCTAAGAGTTATTGTTGATTTAAGAATGCAAGAGAGCATATGTGAAAACAATCAATACAATTCATCTTTTATTTTGAAATAGTTGACCAGTTGATCAATAATTTCTTGAGTTCTTTTTCAATCAATAATTATACATTAATAAAGGTTTTTCTAATATACTGGTAGTCTATGATTTTACTTTGGGTACTAGATGTCAGAAATCCCATTTTCAGTGTCAGCATAACATTCATATGTGATAAAAATCCTGATTTTCTGGAAACCAAATTAAGAATAACAAGTGAGGTACTGACAATATCTGATGTTTCTTCAGTACCCAATTGTTTCCTAAATCTGAGCTTTATAATTCTAAGTCCCATTTGATTGTACTTGATTGTTAAACGCAAAATATGCTCTTCATCTTTCACACAATGACAGTTAAAAAAATAAAAGTAAAACTCAAACAAATAGAAACCATAACTCAAAAGAAACTTTTCCACAGCAAATATACGACAGCCTTCAATAACCTTCACCATAACAAAAAAAAAAAAATTGTACATGTTAATTTGTCTGATTTCACGTGGGCAACATATACATAATCTAATATCATGTTCATGATCAAAGCTAACACCTGAATCTCAAACCGAAACCAATTTTAATAATTATATTATGTTAGTTGACATAAACCTGAAATCGTAACCATAACATACAGAAGCACTCTCAACATGTATTTTTCCAATGTTAATCAATTCTGATATCTAAGTTTTATTTTGAATATCATTTAAACAAGTGATGAATCAATTAGTATTCTGATAAACATATATTTTTTATCAGTTCTAATTAGCTCGAACGAAGCTGGATTTCAAGTTGTAGTTATAAATAATGTTTGATTAACTGGTGTTCAGTTCATGCCTATTCCACATGACTTTGTTATTTGTTCCATTGGTAGATTCTCAATTGGTTCTCAAGTATATTTTCAACAACAACAACAAAGTTTTTATCTCAAACAAATTAAAATAAACTAGAAACCAAATATAATCTGAATAATAAAAAATCAATATAAATAATAATATAAATAGAAGTAGTAGTAATAATATGATAATAATAATAATAACAATAATAATAATAAATTATTCTATAAATCATAAGTTTAGACTAGCATCATATGTCTCTAATTCTGAACTAAAGTCGTACAATTATATCACAACTTCTAAATTATAGTCTATGTCATGGTTATGATACGTGGATCGCTAACTTTCATGCACGCATATTTGATGCCAACTCTTTTGAGACATTTCATGCCTTTAAATCTCTTTTTATTGTTTCATCTCATGCCAATTTCGATCGACCTTACCTCTTTTGTGTCTTCGACGCGGCTTGAAACTCCACTATGTACTAGTTCATTAGAAGGTCTCTGTTGGATATGCTCATATCATCTCAAATGATGTTGAACAAGTTTCTCTTCCATCAGTGCAACCTTGACCTTGTCACTTATATTGTCATTTCTAATGTCATCCCTTCTTATATGCCCACATATTCACCACAACATATGCATATCTGTCACGCTCATCTTTTGTATGTGTTGTCCTTTAGTAACTCAACATTTTGCTACATACAACATTGCAAGTTTGATTGTCGTCCTATAGAACTTACCTTTCAATTTTTATGGAATTTTATTGTCGCATAGAATGTCAAATGTTTGTCTCCATTTTATCCAATCTGCTCTTATGATATGGCTAACATCTTTATCAGTCTTGTCATCACTTTGTAGTGTCGATCTCAAATATCGAAATGTGTTTTTTCTAGACACTACTTGTCCATCTAAATTAATATATTCATCTTCTGAACGAACACCACTGAACTCGCTTTCATATACTAAGTATTAGTCTTACTAAGTCTAAAACATTTCGATTCTAAAGCATCCTGCCACAACTCTAATTTTCTACTGATTTCCACCTTACTTCATCAATTAGAACCACATCCTCCACAAATAAAATTCAACAAGAGATATCTCAAATACATTTTCAATAAAGAACCAATTAGATACCTATATATATATAAAATGTGTGCTAAATTAGATGTTATCATGTGTTGCCGCATAGATAGGTCGGCACTCGCATTACCTCAAAAGGGAAGGTTAAAAAAAGTTATCAATCTTTCCACCAATCAACCTTGTGTGAACCTTTTCTTCTTGACCATCATTCCATTCTGAATTAAACATTTTCTGTTTATATATTCTCCTTTATTTTGATTTCATATGCTTTCGCCAAATGCAACGATTTTCTGGTAAAGTTTCTTGTCGGTGGTGATATTTTATGATATTTCCAGCCTCAAAGAAATCGACTCATAATTTATAATTTCTATTAGTACCTCGGTTTTGAATTTAGTTAGATGAGCTAGGTTATGATATTTTACAAAACGCTACTCATGTGTTACTTCGTTTGTGTATTTCAAATTAGAAATTCAAACAAACGATCCAAACTATTGAATTTGATCTCTATATTAAAATCTTTTTGGAGACCGGATTTTTCATTTTTTTTAGATTTTCTTTACTATTTTTTAGATAGGTGAAAAATCACTCATATTAGATGGTCCAGAAATCATCAAATTAACCAACTTTTCATTCCTTTAAAAATAGTTAGAAATTCAAAAAAAATATAAAATTCGGTCTCCAATGAAATTTTAATATAAAGATCAAGTTTAATAATTTGAATCGTTCATTTGAATTTTGAAATTAAAGATACGAAGATGAAGTACCGTGTAAATAACGCTTTGTGAATTTCTAGGACAACCTAACACAGCTGCAAATCAAAATTTCAAATTAATAACACTTAAAATCAAGGAAAAAATAGAACAATTAATACACAAGAGACGATTATTTGTTTACAAACTTTGAATTGGCAACACAATCCTACGTCTCTGGACCGTGTGAATATTAATTAACAAAGTTAAAAAAAAAAGATTGTTACTAACTTGACAACATAATTAAGTTAAAAAAAGAACTCGACAACACGAGTCAATTTAGATAAATAGACCACCTTCAAACATGCATCTCAAGTTATTCACTTAACCTATTACAAATTTCCATCTCACTAAACACTTAATATAAGATTACTTCATCCAATATAGTGGTGTTAAAGTAAAATCAATGTTTTTAAAACCAAACCGAACAGGACATTGATCCGATAAAACTTCGGGTTAACCGCTAAGTCAACCGATTCAATCGGGTTTTTTTTACATTTATATTAATCAGATATAAAGTCTATTAAAATCATTAAACTTGTAATTTGGATGAAAAATAGCATCATAAAAACATGAAAGTTATTAAACAATAATTATTTTAAATAATTATTGTTTCTATACCAAAGGAAATTTCAAAAAGTTTTATTATCACTATGGGCAGTTGTAATGATGGTTAATTTGATAGTCACTATACACAAAATACAAGAATATGTAATAGAGAGTGTTTTTTTCTTTGCTATATATCAATTACTGGTACATGGTAAGGGTTTTTTTTTAGGAAGTTTTTGGCTGTGTTACCAATAGCTGGTACATGACATTGACACAGGATTTCTAGGAAGCTTCTTTGCTGTGTATTAATAAATGGTACATGGTAAAAGTTTTTTTAGCTCTTTTATTTTGTTTAGTAGGAGTTGATATATCTCTCCAAATAAGTACAGAACTTCTGTAATTTTTTTTGTAATTTGAACTTTTTTTTGTTGCTTCCAATTTTTTAGAACCTAGCATTCTATCTTGAATTAGCTTTAATAAAAAAAAAAGATCTCAAATAGAATATTTCAGCAAAGTTTCAAACAATTAAGAGACAAAAAAAAAACCCCATAGGATAGGATCTCCTATTTATAGCTTTCAAAAGCAACTGAAAAGTTTGATTTGAAATGGCTCCTAATATATATCTCTGCAAGCGGGGCGGAGCCATCTTGCACCAGGGGTGCAGCTGAAACCCATGGAAAAAAAATTTCAAAAATGACTATATATTTTAAAAAAAAATTTAAAAATGACCATATATTTGAAATTTTTTGCATAAATGACTGTGTAAAATAATTTTTTTCTAAGAATAACCATCATTTCGAACCCCCTTGGAAAATACCGTAAATCTTGAACCCCCCTGGCGAGAATCCTGGATCCGCCCTTGTCTGCAAGTAACGGAGAATTTTGTACAAACAGGTGTACGGTGTCAATGGATCAGATCGGATTCTAGCGTAATTTACAAAAGTATAATGTTTTGTAGATATCATATTTGATATCAATTATTAATATCGATTTTATTATGCACTTTTAGTTGAGTAATTCTGCACATTATTTGAGTTATTATGCATGTTATATTATAACTATTTCAGTACAAAAAATAACATGTATAACTATTTCATTACAGAAAATAACATGTATAACTATTTCAATGCAAAAAATAACGTGCATAATAACTCAAATAATGTGCATGATAACTCCATTAAAGATACATAACAAAATAGATAACATGTATAACTATTTCGGTACAAAAAATAACATGCATAATAACTCAAATAAAGTGCAGGATAACTCAATTAAATGTGCATAATAAAGTCGATATAAATAGTTGGTATTAAATATGATATCTGCGTATCAGCTCCGTTTACAAAATAAATACAAGTTCATAAAATTACAAGATTCACATGGGAAATAGTGGATCTATATTCATTGACACCATATATAGTCTCCATTAGTGCACCGTGCACTTTAGAGTGGATCGGTTAAACTGACAATTAATCTGTCTTGTTTTATCTTGTCAAACTTTTGTGCAAACGATAATGACATATGGACGGTGTCGATTGAGTTTCAATTTGATATTGTGCAATAGACGGTTCTGATCTGGTGCGCTTCCAAGTGGAATGATTCAAAGGCTATATTGGAGTTTCTTTTTATTTATAAAGGCTCATTCACCTATTTTTTTTTAAATATGGTCATTATTAATTTCTAACTGAATTTGATTCCGATTTTAGTAAAAGACTATATTTCTACCACTACATTAGACTTTTAGGAAGTGTTCGGCGAGTGCAATACTTATAATTTTAAATGTATCAAAATGAAAATATGAGTTTAAGTTAATTACTTCTGATACGAGAGCAAAGTTTTTTTTTATATTTTTGTTCTCATTTTCTTAATTGTCAAAGGCCCGTAGTTGATATTCTTATTGCTTTACTTGCAAATATAGCATATAAGGATAATTAATCTTTTTTATATTTTTCTCATGTGATAATTTCGTCTGTATCATTCAAAATTGAGGAAATCTAAAAAATGTCACGAATAATTGATTTCTTCATATTTGTCATTCAAAATTGATGTTACCTCCTTTTTTGCATTTTTTTCAAATAGACAAAAATGTCCATATCATGACTACTTCGGGAACGAGTTCACTCCGGCCACCACCGACCTCGCCACCGATGTCTCTTCGAAGAATGTCGTAATTGACTTTGTGATCGATTTGAAGTGGAAGATCAACCGGTGTCGGTACAGAATGGAAAGAAGAGGGAAAGAAGTCATGATAGAGACGTTTTTATCTTTTTTAAAAACAAATGGCGAAAAAAATAAAGTAGCAGCTATTTTTGAATGACAAATAAGAAAGAAATCGATTTTGAATGACATTTTTGAGATTTTTCCAATTTTAAATGACATTAACAAAATTTTCCTATTTCTCATTGCTTTTTTTTTTCAAAGTGGTTCATGAATCATCACCCCTATTACGGGATGCAACAACAAAGTGTTGTTGGTGGTCATTATTGAAACAACTTCAACTGAATTGGTGTTATCACTAATGCCTCAAAACAAAATTGTCAAGGGTTCTTTTCTTTCCATTTTTATTCCTAGCCCCTAGTACAAATTAACGTCTTCTCAAACTTTTCTTATATACTTTCAACTATCTTTGATTATGTTTTGAAATGAAATGGGGTGGGAATGGGATAGCCAATGTACACGGTCATAAATGCCCATTGAGGAAATTGCATGCGTTTCTCAATTTTGCATATATTATTAATATCCGCTCAACACAATTTATTGTTTATTCATACTTAGGGGTGAAAGCGCGTCTCGTTTCGATCGTTTTTTTGTTTAGTTTCGTGATAAACGAAATGAAATTTTCTCTTTCGCCACGAAACAAAATACGAAACGGTATGAACGAGAATGAAACGATAAATTTCATTTTGTTTAAAAATTATAGTGCAAAATCTCACGAAATTTCGTATTTCGTTTGTTTCGTGACAAATGAAACGACGGAACGAATTTCTGTAAAACGAAACAGTTCACGAAATACAAATTTTGTTTCATGAATGAAACGAAACACCTGTGTTTAGCGCTCGTTATCAACGTTATACATGCTTGTTCATACTAATAGTAAGTGGGTTACACATTTCACTTTGTTGGTCTAGTGGGCTTCTTTCTTTCTTATTATTATTATCAAACGCTGTTGTGAATTGTGATGTGTGTCAGTGTGTGGTACAAAACCTAATTTTTCTTTGAACGGCTGTTCAGTGTTGATTGTTCTATCTTGGATCACATGGCAAGGAAATATTTTCGGAAAAAAAATTCTTCTGCTGGAGTTTCTTTGCCTTAAAAAAGTTATGCCTGACTTATTATTTTTATGATTTTGAATGAATACTTTCAATCTAAAAATAGAAGATGTTGCAACCATTATGATTGTACTGAACGTCACAAAAACCACACTACATTCTTTTTTTTGTGCTTGGAGCATTTGTACCAGTACAAAAGAATACCAGAGATTATTACCAGTGGAAATTAGATCACATGTTTTTAATTCATTTTAGTTTTTGTTTTTCTTCTTACCATCAAGTTGAAAAATAGTTGGATTTACTTCAGTATCTTTATATTTTGTTTTAATGCAATTGAGGGTTGACACGAAGGGTCAAAATAATAATATATCATTATCAAAAATTGCTTAAAAGCCAGATAAGAATTGGGAGGAAAATATCAAAAACAACCATGAAATGCCTCATGAAAATTTTGCTAAAAATGAAGCACAAGTTCCTTATAGATAATGTAGCAAATCTACATTGAAAACAAACTGGCCATAATTAGAAAACACAACTTGGATTTTTTGGCATAAGCTTCATTATCCAATCATAGCAAATAAGCGATCACAATTATCCAACAACTACTTTATAAGTTTCTGAGATTCTGAGATTTGATTTGAATGTCCTCTTTTCTAACTCTTCCTTCCATGTCTCAATAGTTTCTTTTTCCTTGTATTTGCAAAATAATTACAGTGCTCTGAGAACAAGCAATGGCAGGTGGTTCGGTTGTAACCCAAGTCGGGGGCAAGGAGTACCCCGGAAATTTCACACTTTTTGTCGCAATGGCATGCCTTGTTGCATCATCTGGTGGCCTTATTTTTGGTTATGACATTGGAATTTCTGGTAAACTGATCTTGAATAAGTTTCCAGCATTTTTTAATGTAAAGTTACTTTTGTCTCTCATTTGTACATGCAAGTGAAAGTTTCATTACTATTAACCAATATATGTTGACAGGTTGACACTAAAACTGGCATATGCATGATACTTTTTTTGTTTCTTTTTGATGAATATATATATGAAAGTAATCTATGAAATTATATGGAAATAATACATTAGGACCAACTTTTATAAGACCCTAGTTAATTAGAATTCAACACAAACAGACCAAAAGTGGTTCCATACTTCCATGTAGCTGCTATAGAAATTTTAGCAGTATGCCATTATCATACATGAGCTGTACAATCAAAATTGGATGGTTCAGTTCGGATAACATAATCCGTCCTGAAAATATCAAGGTGTAATATGAATCATTTGATGTTTAATCGGATAATGGTAGCTCGCTGCATCTGTCTGGATTTAAACAAAAGTAAAAGAAATAAAAAAATACCTTGCCTGCACATTGCTCTAACTGGTAATTTGGGGTAATATCCTGACCAAGAAAATGTCAACCTGAAAAATAATTAAAACCTGGAATTGTTGAATTCTTCCTAGTGTTTTTACTTAAATTTAACATAATTTAACTTGTAATGCAAAAAGGCGGAGTGACTTCAATGGATTCTTTTTTGAGCAAGTTCTTTCCATCGGTGTACCTCAAGCAGAAGGAAGATGTGAGCACTAACCAGTACTGCAAATTTGACAGCCAGCTGCTGACATTGTTCACATCATCACTGTACCTTGCTGCTCTTGTAGCTTCTTTCGCTGCATCATCGATGACACAGTCGTGCGGGAGGAAGTGGTCAATGTTCATAGGTGGCATTACGTTTCTAGTAGGTGCCGTAGTAAACGGCTTGGCCATGAATGTGTTAATGCTCATTCTCGGCCGTATTCTTCTCGGCATTGGCGTAGGCTTTGCCAATCAGGTGAATTTTTTATCGTTTCAAATCATTGAATTTGGATTTGTTTTAGAATATCATACTATTCTCAGTAGCACCGTGTTGCTTTATAGTAAAGAATATATTTTTCTTTTAAATAGGGCCAACTCTTTAGAGTTCGAAGTTCATGTATCAGATTAAATTTTGCTCTCATGCTTTACCTCATGCCAAGAGTTCTAAATGTTGTTGCTGTACTATGAGATAATAACCAAATTTATTTTTTAATTCTGTATCATGGCAGTCTGTCCCACTATACCTCTCTGAAATGGCACCACCTAAACACCGTGGGATGCTCAACATCGGATTCCAACTTATGATCACAATAGGTATACTGGCAGCCAACCTCCTAAACTTTGTTCTTTCCAAATACGAGTGGGGATGGCGTCTCAGCCTCGGACTTGCTGGTGTACCAGCTTTGATCATCACCATAGGATCCCTCGGCCTCCCTGACACCCCCAACTCACTCATCGAGCGGGGCCAAAATGAGTTGGCCAAGGAAATACTCGCAAAGGTACGTGGCACCAGAGACATCCTAGATGAATACAATGATATGGTAGCAGCTAGTGAGGATTCAAAGCAGGCCAAGAGCCAATGGAAGGACATTTTGGAGCCAAAGTGTCGGCCCCCACTCATTATTACCATACTCATTCCTTTTTTCCAACAACTCACTGGGATCAATGTCATCATGTTTTATGCCCCGGTTCTCTTCAAAACAATCGGGTTTGGAGATGATGCATCACTCATGTCTGCTGTAATAACCGGTGGTATTAACGTGGTGGCGACCATTGTATCTATCATTGTTGTCGACAAAGCAGGAAGACGGATTCTCTTTTTGGAGGGTGGCATTCAAATGCTGGTGTCTCAGGTAAAGGCACCTCTTTAATTTCAGTAATTCCCTATTTTAATGCCATGTACAGGTGTATGCTTAGATTATTTCTTTTAGCATCATGTTTATATGATCTTTGTTTAAATTTTTTGCTGCAATGCAGATAGCCGTGGGGACGTTGATCGGTAATGCTTTCGGGACAAGCGGTGTCGGGGAACTAACAAAATCATATTCTATGGCTATAGTTGCCTGCATTTGTGTCTATGTCGCTGCTTTCGCATGGTCGTGGGGCCCACTTGGTTGGTTGGTCCCCAGTGAAATCTTCCCCTTAGAGATTCGATCAGCCGGCCAGAGCATAAACGTGGCAGTGAACATGCTCTTCACATTCATAATCGGGCAGGTGTTCCTCACCATGCTTTGCCACATGAAATTTGGGCTCTTCTTCTTCTTCGGTGGTTGGGTGTTCATCATGACCTTATTTGTTGCCTTCTTTGTGCCGGAAACAAAGAACGTGCCGATTGAGGAAATGGTACTTGTTTGGAAGAACCACTGGTTCTGGGGAAAATACATTAGTGAGAGTGATATCCATGTGGGGAATGTGGAAATGACAAAGAAATCGCATGTGAAGACTCCATGATTAGGTGTTATGAGAAATACTCGTCCCATTTTGAATAGCAAAAAAATCAACAATAAGTTAGCATTGAAATAATTTGTTAGAGGACAAACAGTTTACTTTAGTTCATCTAGATTCTATTGGCTGTAAATTAAGAAATACATTAGACTTCCTAGTTTTTGGTGCTTCAGCTTCTAGAATATGATTAGTCAATGCAATTTACCAGGTCAATATTATATATCAAGTTAAACTATCTAGATAATTATCTTGCTATGTTAGTTGATCCATTGTCCCTCACCCATTGTGCAATCTTTTTTTCTCTAAAATATTACGGATCATTCATCCTTATCCACGCCAAACACATGGAAAGACTCCATAGATAAGGCAAAGCATTTTGTCTCAAGGACAATTTGGAAATGACACCTGCATCTTTTTGCCTCATCCAACATTATCTTCATATTTTGACAACCAATAATCTTAGATATTTATCAACTCTTATATTTCAATAAAGCACTACAGATTAGAACTCTCTTCAAAGTAAGAATAACTTGTACAAATCCAATTTCAAATGGATAAGTTAGTGGATATATAGGGATACTCAGGAATCTGGACTATTTGGTTAGTTCTTTTCCGGTGATGTGACATTGTCAATTAAATGAACACGATGTAGTTGTGATAGCCAGAGCGATAAAGGTCCTTATGAGCCAGCCCAAACCGAAAGAGAGATTTCAAGCACAGCGGAAACCGTCGAAACTACTAAATCGGAAGAACCCTCTCATTTTTGAGGGACCACTTGGGTCCTTTTTTTCCGAAAGCTACAATAAAGTTGTCGCATCTGACTAAGATGTTAGGAGTTTGAATCGTGAAAACAAACTTACAAAATATAGAGAAAAATTGCATAAAAAAATCTCTACCCCGAATCCAACACAAGCAAGAGTTACGTGACCGGACTGTCCTCAACGATGCACAACAGTACATGCGTGAACGGATCAAACTACTGAAAGGCAATAGCCAGTAACAGTCAGGTTGGTATTGAATACTTCATGCATCACTGCAGTTATCTCAAAGAATCTTCGCAGAGTGTGACTACGGATTAACCTGAAATGGATATTAGTATCTCTTGGGTTGAAACCTCCTTTACAGGATATTGCTTCGAAAGCTAAATACCTTGAAATTAACGTAAGCATAAATACGCAAAGAACGACTCAATAACCAAGTCTTTCATTTCCTAACAAGAAATGCCAACAAAGTACTCGTGTGATATTTGCTGAACAATGGGAGGAATCGTTACCAGATATACACCAGTTAGTTGTTTTACAAGTGAATAATATTTGATCTCAATGTACTAAAAACCAACTTAGGGCAACACAACATGGGAAGTGCAAGGGAAACCTTTTGACCATAAATTTGCACCAAATTCACTACAAAGCTTCTTCATACAATGGTATATCTCATTGACTCTCAAAACAAATGGCTAAAATGAAAACAGAAACCAAAAAGAAGAAAAAAAATAATACAACTTAAAAGTCTGTCTAGGATGCTAAGTGCATCTACTGCTATATATTTTCTATGAATAAAGATATTACAGAAGCTCAGTCACCAAACAAAAACGTCTAATTCCGACATAGCCTGACAAACAGGGACACAGCATAAGAACAAAAGGGGTCGAAGAATAGACGAGTACATCCCTCTTCTAAAAAGAATTGCTAGTGTGGTGTTTACTCTGCATCAGCCTGAGTTTCATGAATAGCAAATAATCAATATGAGTGGAATCCATTATTGAAACCAATTATATTAAACATTTATCAAGACCGACAACCAAAATGACTAGTAATATGGTATCCATCACCACGAACCGGGGTACAAACAGACTGGGACAGCATTGCAATGGTATAGTTATCAATCTGCATTTACCTTAAAAAGAGTACAGATTGCTCTTAGTTTAGTCCCTATGTTCTGGAGTTAGAACTGCAAGACAAGACGTATATGTCAACAAATTTGACAATAAAATAATATCAATTTTCAAACCAAACAATGGACCATAAGCTTTTTAGGCTACCTTTCTGTAAATATAATTTCTTAAATTAAGGTTACTTTCGCATATTGCAGAGACCTATACACCATTGATTGTAACAATCTCATTTTTTTTGTTTTAAAGTATGTATAAGGAAAGTTTGGGGGTTTATTGGGGTGTCCATTACAATTAATCATACCCCACTGATCCTCACCCTCGTTGCCATTTACTAGTACTGCACCATCTGATGAGTCGTCCTTCTCCACCTCAACCGCCTCTTCTTCAACCTCTTGTGCAGTTTCTTGCTCCGCACCTTCTTCCCCTTCTTCCTCTTCCTGTTATATAAGAATATTGTCAGTATGTATAATATCCATTTGTTCTGTTGGAAAATTCTATGACTGTCCCAATGAATATCTCCCACTCCATATGCCTCAGCAAATACAATCAATGGCATTTATCTTATCTATTAACCCAACCCATTTTTTTCACAAGCTTCAAAATGTCCCTGTTTTCTTCCTCATGCATGTAGAGTCAAATAGGGACGGACGGTTGCATAATCCCAAACAAGTTGGGCAGATAATGTACAGAGGATAATATAGGGAACATGTAACAGATAAAATCTCTGGTTTCATAACAGCATGTGACATTTTAAAGTACGAAGGCATACCTCATGCGTGGCCTCACCATTCTCAACAGGCAACTCCTCTTCTTCATTAACTTGCATCATTTTGAAGGCTTCAACCAGAGGCATGCTAGGCTTCTCCACATGGCTTGGGTATTCCTCTGCTGGCGGGTATACACCCCTAATACCAAAAGTTAAAAGCAATAAGTTAATGAAATAAAATGAAATGACATAAGCATAAAAAAGGGAATATTTGCAAAAATGGAAACCTCTTAGGGATCATGCTACTTTCAGCAGCAAGAGCAACTTGCCAATCTTCAAACAAATTGGGATACTCTGCTGGATCAGCCAAAGACTCGGCAGCCTTCGGGTTTACCTTCAACAAAAAAATTCAAATAAAGGTTGGAAAAAAGTAGAAGATTATTAGTGTTGCTTCACAAAGACACTTGTTCAAACAATATGCATTTAATACCATATTTTACCTTGTTTAAATCATTCTTCCAGATTGCTACTATCTCAGAAACCTTGCTTGGTAGATATGATCTGGCCATTAGTGCAGCTTCTGGGATACGATTGCTGTACAGATACAGTATTAGGAATTAATTCATTGAGGTGCTCAAGAGAGTGCACCGGTACAATGGTAAAAGTAAGTTACTTTTACATGATCCGGGATTTGACCTGTCAACAAGTAGCTGGAGGCAATCTTCCAACTTGCCAAGCATAAAGAGACAGAGAAAAGCAACATTGTTCTTTCCTTGCTCTTTTGCAAGGGAAGCAAGCTTTGTTATTCCCTCTGAATCACCAAGTGCTGAGTACAGAAGTAAGAGGCCGCTCAGATCCACGGCTTGTGTAAGGCACTGCTCGGCCATCTCCAACTGCACACCGTATTTAACAAAAATATAAACGCAATTTCTGCTTACACGCAATTTTCTCAAAGAATTATAGTTCAACTATATATAGGGGTGCAAAAGGGATCGGATAGTATCCGATTTTATCCGGATCCGTATCCTAAAAGTAACAAAAATTATCTGATTTGTATTCGTATCTGAAGATATCCGTATCTAAAAAAATTTAACGGATAAGGATACGGTTTGTCTATCATATATCCGTATCCGATCGTTTAGGTATTATCTAATAGTATCCAAAATTATCCAAGGTATCTGTATCCGATATTCTTTGATTGTATCCGAATTCATAACAAAAAAATTGCCTATTATATATATGTTTTATTGAATTTTGTATGTAGATTACAATCTAATTAATTTTAGATCTAATTTGTGTTCATCATATTTTTTTATAATTCATTGATGCATTTTAATAAACATAAAGCAAATCAAGATTTTTTAATTATCCAAATTATATTAGTTTCGTATCTGTATCCGTCCGATATTCAATCCGTATCCTATTAATATCTGATCCGTATCCGAAAATTTTTAACGAATAAAAATACGGTAAGACAATTATCCGTATGTATATGATCCGTTTACATCCCTAACTATATACCACTATTTTTTCCAAAGGGAAAAGCATTGGATCAACAATTTAAAAAATGACATATATAATATCGCATTTTTATACTTTAGTACTCCATATAGTTTGTTTGATTACCTGTCACCTAAGAAGCCTTTCTTATGGAAATATATATATAAAGAAATTGTTTATTAACCAACCTTGCCGCTGGACATAGCCATCTCTCCCAACTGCTTCCACTTGGACTCACTTTGTACTTCCGTCGCAATTGCCTAAGAACAATAATATATCATTTTACTTCAGAAATAACAATTCAGCAGGCAACAATGAAAAAAGTTAAACAATGAACCATCCCAAGATCAGTTGCTGACTATAATGATTTGATACAACTTCAAATTATCAAGCTACTAGGAAATGCTCACTGCTCAATCAGCAACACTTTCAAATTTAACAAGAACAACGATGTAATTGTTAAACCATACCTTTGCAACCTCTAGCTTGCCAAGCTGAACAGCTAGGTCAAATCTGTAATCAGGATCTGTGGCTATTTCAAGAGCTTCCTCCAGCATACCACGGGACTCCAGGAAATGAGCAACACTAGGCATTTAAAATAAATCATCATTCATCTAAGAAAGCAATGGCTCTTAGTTTTAAAGGAAGGACACAGGGATAGGATTAGTACCTATTGTGATGTTCCTTTGGTATAGTTGGGAGAACATCATTGGCACGCTCAAAATCACCACGCATCACTAGGGTCTTGTACTCAATCAAGCTCAGGAGCAGAGTGTAACCCATAACACTATATCCAGGATAAAAGAGCATTAATTTATTTTAAAAAAAATATTACTAGACAAGATAAGGTACAATTAAAAGTTCCAGAGTAACGCACTTGAACTCCTTGTCAATAAGATAGACACGGCTCTGGCTTGCAAGGTACCCCAATAAGTACATTGGCCGATCCAAGTGATACATGGTTGTCACCTAAAATTAAGTTTAAGATGTCAGAAAACAATCAAAATATTAATGTCTCCAACCTTAATCAATTTTTGGACTTAGAACATACGCAATTGGCATCATAGTCCTCATCCAATAGGCTCAAAATTTCGTTCCTGGTTATGACTACTGGTTAACATTTTATTAGATCAAGTGCAAGCTTATCCCAAGTGGTATTAGAGTAGGGATGCCACCAGCTCTTTAGTACTCTATTGCTCTTATATTTGAGAGAAGTAATATAAAATAAGTACCTCCCCACCGACACAGTAGTTGAGGCGCCAAGAAGAGTTATTGTAGATAAAACAGTCCCCAACCCAGATACCAGTTCTGACCCTCTCATTAACCTCATGCAGTAGCTCAAATGCATCCTCTACACCTTGTTCGTCCGCTGGCTTTCCTCCATCAAAGTATGCTGACACCACATCTCTCTGCAGTACAGAAATATTTCACAATATGTTCCTAACATCCTAACACAAAGAGGATAAGCAATACAATTGTAGAAGTAAATTTACTCACATTATACTTGAGGATGTAAAATGATGTGTCGCTTGCAATTGTCACCAAGTCACCACTGTCAGCCCAATAAAGATTCTAATGAAAGAATAAAACCCTGTTAATCCAGCAATCTTGTAAAAAACTTCACAAAAAGAAGTAAAAGAATCACACAAGGTAGACAAATCTTATCAAAGATTTCTCTCAACTGTGCTATTCTAAAAAAAATCCAATACTCTTCAGGAACTCAAATTATAATTCTGGTAGCATAGAATCAAACAATGCTGGTTTCAAGTTTAGTGATAGAACTAAATTCAGGACAAGCATAAGGTTTCCAAATTTTCTTACTGATAAATTTTACATCCAACTGAATGCTAAAAGTAACACAAAAAATATACCTTGACACTGACGTCAATGCGACGAATCAAACGGCATTCAGCCCAATCATAGAAGCAAATGAAATCATTAGAGCACATTGCCAATAAAATACCACCAAAGATGCGCTCAGCTGAAAATGAAGGCCTGGTGCTTTTCTTCTCCTGAAAAAAAGGAATAAATTTAAATATAAATTAAATAACACTTAAAATACAATATTAACTTACTGGAATTGGACACTAATCACGCATGAGGAAGGCAATAAAAAAAATTGGTATATAACTACAGAAAAAACGATAAAATGTCTTCTTTTTCAATATCAATGGAAGACCAGAAAAACAGACCTGAAAATTCTTGCTGAAAAGCTTGATTTTAGTGGTGGTCTCTCTGACAGCATACTCACCATCAGACGACCAAACAAACTCGAGAGCAGAACCAAATGACCGATTCCTCCAGGCAAGTGCTGTGTATATGATGTATTCACCATCTCCACAGACAACCACAAAGCGACCATTGGGATTGTGCTTCAAGCTCTGTTTTTTTTTAAAAAAATAAGAACAAGGAAAAAAAAATAAAGGTATCATCAGAAGATGCCATCAAAGCAGTCTTAAGACTGATAAAATATATTCATCACTTGTATTTCCATTACTATTGGAAGATTATATATAATTCTAACAGTATTATAGATATCATCATATCATGAGAAGGAATTTTTTCAAATACAACCAGATATATCTAATTAAGAGTATAAAATCTTACTTGTGGGTAAAGGTCACAGCTTCCAAGCTCCTTTACAGCCAAAGGCAGTCTTTCTCCATCAGTGACCTACCATAACAATTACATATGTATATGATTAATAAAGTCAACAGCTTGGACTAAAGCAAATTTCATCTCATTTTTTCATCAAAGTCAATACTGGGTACTTCAACATGGCAAGCACGGCAAAGTAGAGAATGAATTTACCTCGTAATCAGCACCAACTGACTTGATATTGACAGTCTGGATTTCATTATGCTTAGCCCAAATTATTTTACCACTGCTATCCATGCTAGCTACTGGCTCCTCACGCCCAATTTTAATCATGATTGAACCTTCATCATATCCTATCACCATTCTATTCCAAGAAAAAAGCATTTTGTAACAAATATGCGTGTTACTTCGATGTGATGATGATAAAATGCTAATTTCTGAGTTAAAATTTAACCTTCTAGAGCCTTTAAGGTAGCCGACAGCCCAAACACGCTCAAGGCCATAATTCAATGTGTTTTCCAGTCTACAAATCACATGCAGTATGTGCATCAGAATATATATCACTATGTTTACTTTTAAAAAAGGAAATTCCCTCCTTATTTGTTACACTTTGTGTTTATTACTTAAGAGTTTGCATAGGTAATTGAACCAAACAACCTTAAGAAACACTTAAGCCTAACAACCAAAAAGAGCCTAGTACAATACACACTCCCTAAGTTATAAAAAACCAACAACAAACAACATACCGATAAGTTGTTGAATGCCAGATACGAACAGTACCATCTTCTGACCCAGTAATTATTATAGGAAGCTCTGGGTGAAAGCATACAGCTGTGACGTTGTGAGTGTGGCCTTCAAGGGTTTGTACACAACTCTTAGTTTGGTAATCCCACACCTAATCACAAAATATAAAAAAAGAACAGATAATGGGCAACTGAGAAACAAACTTCACACCATGGAATGCAAATAAATATAATGTACAACCATAAACAGACCTTGGCAGTGTTATCATCAGAGCCAGTAATAAGGTAAGGCCTGTCACCACCAGTGAAGTAATCAACACAATTCACGCCTTTAAGATGGGCATCTAAGGTGAAATTAGGATCTGGTGAGCCAAGATTCCAGATCTGAAAAGGCAGACCAAAAAATAGAAGAAAGTTTGTATTAATTAAAATGCAACTGTTGGTGCAACCATTCAGAAACTTCAAAAGTAACCTAGAAAAATGACAATTTATGTGCATGTTCCATATAGTATATGCCCATACAATAGTTTGGTATCATTATTTGCCTATATACATAAATGACAAAGAAAAGGCATCATTGGTAGTTTTTCATGATATTGGAAGAGAAAGGATTGTATACATTATATCCCGATGCTTTACAGAGGCACACAAGATATTTCTATTTTGCAAGGTTATACTAGCATGCTTTGGAGGGAACATAGCACATAGGTCTGTTCCATTATCAAAAACTACACTAAAAAAACAAAATCTGCAAATGCTAATTACTTGATTTTTTTTATGAAAATACAAAAAGTATATCAAGTACCACTAACCTTGATGGTGCGATCAAGTGAGGCACTGGCAAAGGTATTGGTATCCTTGGGGTTGAATGTCACTTGCATGACATAGTGAGAATGGCCTTCAAAAATTTGAGTGCACACCCAGCCCTTCTCCCAGTCCCACAACTTGATCAACATATCATCAGATGAGGAGAGTACATATGGCAGTGTTGGGTGCACCGCCACACACCTGATATTAGGACCAAGGAAATCATTTAGCATAAAAATGAATGATAAATGAAATTGATGTATAATAAAATTGAACTGTCAAATAGTTCTGCAACAAAGAACATGATGCAAAGTAAGCAGACCATTTAAGCTAATAGCTACGACTGTAAATTTATCTATTTTACCGCATTTAGGTGATAGAATCAGGAGAACAGCCTAATGCAAACATTGGCCTGAAATTGAATAATCTTCACCTGCCAAGTGCCTGATTATCAGTATTTTTTTTGTCTTCCTAAGTTGGTTTCTTATAACAAATGACATGGCATAAATAAGCTCCTAAGTCTAATATTTTCGTAGGTAGAACAACAAACAGAGAAAACTGAGTTAATTTACAATGAAATAATACTGGTTGTGTACATACCTGATGTAGTCAGTATGAGCCTCAAAGACCTTAACCTTGTCCATTGTGTTGTAATTGTACACACGAATGAACATATCGTCTGCACCTGCAACCACCCATTGCTTTCTTGCAATGAATTTTGCTGACCTCACTGAAATTTTATGAAACAAAACATAGAATTAGCTAAAAGGAACTTAAATAATCTACATCTGCGAAACGCTCATTGGTGGAATATTCCATTCAAATTTTGGCTAGAATTTATAGTCAAACCACAGCAAAGGAACCCCAAGACCATAAAGCTTAATAAACACAAACAAACATACAGTCATATGACAACCAAACGATAGTTGGGAAACTATGATTTTGGATGGTAAGGTTGACATTTAAAATGATAAGAGGCAATAAATGATAGAGAAGAAAGACATACCAGGTAGTTCAGTGACCTCGAATGACTTTACCATGGTCTGCTCAAACAAAAGTAAAAGTTAAGGTAATTTTATTAGAAAACTATAGTTTTAATAAAATAGTGCTGACTTTTAGAATAACATATCAACTAAATGTCAGATCGTACCTGAGATTGATAGTTCCAGATGCAAACACTTCCTGAATAAAGACTCACAAGGATCCTTCATGGTGAACAAGTAACACATCATCAGTACAAAGACAACAAATGATGCAATTACAACAACATTAGCAATAATTATTTCTCCAAATGAGCAGGAAAAGATCTAACTCATTCAGCATACTATGTCTCTTTAAACAGCATATGCCCATTAAAACCCTTCTTTTGAACTGAAACCTCCAATGCATGTACATTTTGGTACTTTTTAAGTCAACATCACGGACAGATTTTTCTAACTTCACATTTAGTGGAATGCCAATTAACTCGCATGCAATTCAAAGAAACTAGAATCTGGTAAGTAACACAACTATAAAGCAAATTTATTCACAACTTACCATGGCTCCGTTGGATGCAGATCCACGGACTTCACTCTCTCGGACCTTTGTGCGAATTTTCTCTGATCCCATTAAATTTTATCAAAATAACGCCAAATTTATCACAGATTATGAAAGTTCAATTCAGGCTGACATCAAATAACAATGAGATCTAATCAATAAGAAAATGCACGTACCTTTATTTCTAATCTGAGAGGCTGTAAACAGATAACAAAAAACAAAGAAAAGAAAAAAGTTAGTCAGATCAATGAAATCCAAATCTCGACAGTAATCAGATCTAGCATATCATGAATGCCAGATTTAATTCACATAAGAAAAAAAACAACAGGTCGGGAGTGAATGTAACATACCATCTTGTAAATTTAATAGAAGAAACCGCCGAGATCTCTCTAGGGAAAGAGAGGTTGGGGCTGGAGAAGAGAGGAGATGCGATCCAAGGGGAAGAGGGAGAACAAGATCAGTGAGAGGAGAGAAGGAAATATAATTAGGGGATAAGAGAAGGGAAAGTGTTCGTGGACATGGTATTTATGGACCAATGATCGGTGGACCCCACTATCCGTGTATCGATGCAGAATGGCCACAGTGATGATATTATCTTACGCATGAAGCAACCAAAGAGCTCCAAACTTATTTGTTCGACACAATAATCTAAAACTTCTTTGTAACACGATATTTTGACTGTATCTAGTCAAGTGGATTGATAAATAATAGTAAATTCATGATTTAATATAATTTTTATTTTTATTTAATAAGATATCATAAAAATATTGGACAAATTGTAATAGAAAGAAAATAAATGTCATGCCTACAAAAGAAAAATAATAATGTGCTTTGACAAACTAAAAGTATAATGATCTTGTATAATAAACAAAATTGCAACTGCAATATATAATATATAAAACTGCTATTGTACAACTGAATTTGAGAAATGAAATGCATGTCATGACACTATTGTAATAATAAAAGCGGAATTTCTCGATCTGATTTCATGAAGTGTATGAGGAATCCAATTGAGCATCCTCACTCTACACAGCTGAACCTATTCACACCAGCAAAATCTAAAATATCTCATTACTGACAATAATTAAAATGTGAATTGTCAAGTAATGCCAGTATTCAGATTGAAAGAATTTTAAAATTTAAGAATCATGTATCAATTCAGCTAACTACGGTATTCAACAAACTATGGCGTCAAGCAGCGTCATGCGACGTCATGCGGCTTGCAGCGACAGAGCAGTGCAATACGGCTTGAGGCGACGGAGCGGCATCATACGGCTTGCGACGGCATGTGTCATGAGGCGGAGCGGTGTTATGCGTCACGCGTCATGTGTCATGTATCATGCGTCATGTGTCTAGCGTCATGCAACTTGCGACTTGCGGCGGCGTCATGCGGCTTTATCATGTGTCATGCGTCATGCGTCATGTGTCTCGCGTCAGGCGGCTGATATCGCTTTACGTCATGCATCTTCTGTCATGTGTCATGCTTCATGCGGCTTGTGTTTTGTGTCATGCAACATGCAGTGGCGTCATGCGGCTGGCAGCGGCAGAGCGACGTCATACTGCTTGCGGCGGCTTTGCGGCGTCATGCGTCATGTGGCGGAGCGGCGTTATGCGTCATTAGGGTTGCAGTTTCATGCGTCATGCGGTCTGCAGCGTCATGTGTCCTGCATCACGCGTCCTGTGGTTTGCGTCGACGTCATGCGGCTTGCAGCGGCGTCTTGCATCTTGCATCATGGGTCATACGTCTTGTGTCATGCGTCTTGCGTCTTGCGTCATGCGTCTTGCGTCACATGTCTTGCTTCATGAGTCATATGTCATGCATCTTGCGTCATGCGTCATGTGTCTTACTTCATGCGTCTTCTGTCATGCGTCATGCGTCATACGGCTTGCGGCAACGGAGCGATGTCATACAATTTGTGGTGATGGAGCGGCTTCCTACAACTTGCGGCAACGAGGGGCGTCATGCTGCTTGCGGCGTCTTGCGTCAAGCGGCGGAGCAGCATCATGCGTCATACGACTTGCAGCGTCTAGCATCATGCGGCTTCCAACGGGGTCATGGGTCATGCGTCAAGCGTCATGCGTCATGCGTCATGTGTTATGTGCCTTGCGTCATGCGGCTTGCAGCGTCTTGAGTCATGTATCATGCGTCATGTGTCATGCGTCATGCGTCATGCGTCATGTGTCATCTATCATGCGTCATATGTCATGTGTCTTGCATCGGCAGAGCGACATCATCCGACTTGCGGCGTCATGCGTCCTGCGGCGAAGCAGCGTCATGCGTCTAGCGTCATTGGGCTTGTAGCAAGGTCATGCGTCTTTTGTCGTGCGGCGTGCGTCGTGCAGCATGCATAATGGGTCTTGCGTCATGTGTCATGCTCTGTACGTCATGCGTCTTGTGTCATGCGTCTTATGTCATGTGTCATGCGGCTTGCAGCGTCATGCCTCATGCGTCAGGCATCATGCATACTATAGCGTCTTGCGTCATGCGTCTTATGTCATGCATCTTGCAACGTCTTTCAGCGTCTTGCGTCATGTGCCATGTGTCATGTGTCTTGCGTCAAGAGGTTTGCAGCGTCATGTGTCATGCCGCTTGCAGCAGCGGGTGGTGTCATGTGGCATCATGCAGCGAATGATGATGCGACTGCTACTTCCTACCACTTGTGCTGCCTTTGGACATTGTTATTTTTTGGTACTCTCAGCAGATTTGCTCGAAAGTGGTCTTGTTGGATAGAGAAGTTGACACTTTCTCTAACGAGCCCTTACGCCAATTGTGCGTCATAACGGTTTAGCCCGGGGATACACACGAATATAGTTGCGTGGCACACGATCATGGGTACTTGGCCAATTTTTTTAGGCTAAGCACAAATCTTTTCTCTTTGCCAATTTTAGATTCGATTATTTTCGTGTGCTTTAAGCGGATTTGTCCAAGTTTGGTCTATTTGGATAGAAGAGGTGAAGCTCTCTTCAACGAGCGCTTACGCCAATTGTGCGTCGTAACAATTCATCCTAGAGAGACACATGAATTCAGCCAGCTGATACGCACCCTTGGGTACTTTGCTAATTTTCAGCGGTCGTACGTTGACCTCTTCTGGTTGCTCACTTCGGGGGGTCGATTATACACGATCGGGTTGCATGAGCCTATCGAGGAAAGTCACCACTTAAAGGATTATAGAGGGATAATTTCTTTCCCTCCCAGTTCTACTAAAACCCTAGCATAACGAAGTTCCTCTCCACTAAATGTATTTTGACCCCTGTCAGCAAAAGATCCAAAAATGGAAACAATGCTATCCAACGTATGTAATCCCTCATATCATTTGGAATGTCATGTAACCTGATCCAATACCTTTCTAAACTCGCTTTTTGAAAAAGTTCAGAGAAATCAGTAGATGCCTCTAAAGAGTATGGTCCCAAAATACAAACCCCTGCTTCAATAATTCTTATAGACCAAGCAGGAGGCCTTCAATGAGAAAACGATTGTTATTTAACTTGCCTATAGACCAGTGACACACAATCGGGTGAAAAAGTTGCAAAGAACCAATAATTTCCGGCGCTTCCATTCCTTCTGGTGCTTGCATAATGAAGCTATGCTTCAATTCATCATACCGGAGCCTCCCCTCGGCCAACGAACCCCTCCATTCTTTTCTCTTACCGGAGCCTCCCTACTGCCTCTGACATGTATTCCCTTTTTCAGTATTCGAGCATATGAGACCTTTTATGAATCCTTTCTCAGATTATTCACTTGAATCATACGAGGCGCATCCATCATGATCTCCCTTCCCGATACATCAAGAAAGAACGGATGAAATGTTCTTGAAATTCCAACCATTATGATCTTGAAACGCTCTCTTTCTTCAATACACGTTTCTCATGAAATCATATTCACATTTCTCCATTGAAATATTACGAAAGCAAAACACAATTGTGCATAGAAATATAAATATACCTTGTAATAAAGTGACAAAGAGCAGGGACGAAATAAACGCCATGTTGCGAGGTCAAAACAGTAGTAAGGATATGCATTCGGATGTGATTTTAATTAGAAGAATTGTAGTGTACTTAGAATCACTAAAATTAAACTAACATACAAAATATTACTACAATTCTATTATACATAACACTTCGACATCATATACTAATTATTAACTTTACTACAAAAAAGAGATACTCTAAAATCAAAAGTACGAAGCTTGCGTGAGACCTACGCGTCAGTTTCAACGACAAAACTGAAAGACAATACTTGAGACACGAAAAATATCAACAAGTACCGAAAGTCGATAAGATAAATGATTTTTTAATATTAATTATTTATCGAACTAAATTGTTGTGGAATATAAAACATAATTTGTGATAGGTAACGCATGTTTTCCTGTAGACAGTCAGCCCAACAAAAAAGTTTTCTCAGTGGGATTTCTTTGGGATCTCACTGAAAGCACTTCTTCTTCCGGATTCCCTCTTCTCCTCCTCTTGACTATCAAAAATGTTTTCCTCCAAATGTAGTTCGCGCTATTTGGATTCTCTCTTCCGATCGTCATAAATCGCAGTGACAAGCCATTTGCGACACTAAAAGAAATCAAATTCGAGAATTAAGCAGTGAGTTACACCTTACAAACAAGAAGAAATAACCGACCCATCTCGACAGGTCATAACTTAATAAGGTGAGCTGGGTCTCTTTTTTTCAAGGGGTTTTCCGTGATAAAACAAGACAATCAAGTAGAGTTTTGAAAATCAACCAATCATCCGATACTCGAATTGGTCAAGTACCAGTGTGTAGTACCCAATTTAGAATTTTTATGAACATTTTGTCGATTTTTTTATTTCTTGATGGGTTTCTTCTGCTTACAATTTTTTTTTCTTTCATTGTAGGTCCTTTGAAATATGCAAGAACCGAAATCTGACAAGCGTGGTGGGGACAGCGATAATCAACCAAAGAGAAGCCTCCCCTCTTGGATGAACTCAAAAGGAACCGGGGGTAATTCTGGCAAAAAGAAAAAGCCTGACAATGACACCCCCAAAGAGGGGACAACAGAACTAAAAGGAACTGGTGCCTCCTCATCTGGTGATGGCAGCCAGAAGAATGCCACTAGTTTCTCTAAACTTTTGGTAGTACTAAGTTTAAAATTTAAATATTGTTTCTTTTTCCTAAATGCAAATGTTATCAAATTTACTTGAATCAGTCTTCCTTTGACCGTCTCTTGTGCAACAAAGCCACCCAGGTTGAATTATCTCTGAATTGTCCAATGGAATCAGATTTAATTAACACTCAAAATTCAAACATAGCCTTTTAATTTTGTGACAAGTCCCCATTTTGAGTATTTTGCAACTAAGTGCCCAAACAAAACTTGCAGAATTTGATGGAATAACATAATTAGACAACAATATTTGACCAAACTGGTATGGCAGTTCATACTGACTGGTAACTGATGAGACTGGTGCGCTACTAAAAAGGCATTATAATTGTGAAATTACATTTTTCTCAAACAACCTACTGATATATGAAGAAATCACTGAAATTTCAACTAATCTCATAAAGCGCTTTAGCTCAAACAAAGTGACTGATTTCTTTCAAAATTAAAAGGTTTATGCCCCAGAAGAATGCCACTCAAATTTGAACTGCAAGGAATTTTCCTGACAAACCTTTTCTTTTCAGGATGGAGTTGTTTTTGTACTTTCAGGATTTGTGAATCCAGAAAGGGGCAATTTGCGCACCCAAGCAACTGATATGGGAGCAATATACAGACCTGACTGGAGCCCTGATTGTACACTTCTTGTTTGCGCATACACAAGCACGCCGAAATTCAAGCAAGTCCAATCAGATAATGGTACCATCATCTCAAAGGTTCAGCCAACTGCTTTGTATTTGTGCGAGCCACTTTTGAGCTCTCTTTTCTACCCTAGCGAGACAAGAAAATTGTGTGTATCCCCCAGAAAATGGAAGTTTTAATGTTAGCTAGACCTGACATAAGAAATATATTTTGTTCATTCTCCCTCTTATTTTGTTTTAAGTGCGGAAGGAGGCTAACTTTCTTCCATCCTTATTAGTGAAAGATAGATGCTTATCACCTTGTAGGGTAGACATTATACTCTTTTTAATTTTGAGGCACATGAAACTTTTTGTTATCAAAATTTGGGTTTTGTAATATATTTTTTGTTTAGAGTTTCCTTAACATTACTACTGACCTGTTATAGGAATGGATACTAGAATGTCATGACAAGAGAAAGTTGGTGCCAATCGAGCCATACTTAATGCATGCTGGGAAACCTTGGAGAAAACAACAGAAGCCTAAACAGGAAACCCAAGGTATTGCACTTGAACAACTTACGCACCCCCACCCCCATACACACACTCACACACACACACACACACACAAAGACAAACAATATGCACACGTAAAAAAAAGGGGGGAAATATAAAAAAAGGAAACACAGAGAGAGAGGAGTGCTACATATCTCTGCTTACTTCTGAAGATTATTGAAAGAAAAATGACTGTTTTTTAGTTTTGGTATAAGATATCTTGAGATCCAACTTATTTTACAATTGTGCAACGAAAGTCAAAATTCAAAATTGGTTAAGGAGAATTGATAGGTGTATTCATTAGCCTTTGTTAGCATGGTTTGGAAAATCGGCTGATTCCGAGTTGAATCGGCTGAGTCGGAGCGGAATTGGTTGGGGGCAAGTAATTTATTCCCGTTTTCCTCTGCTGGGCGATTTTTGCACAAAACATTGGGTGAAACTGTCATAAATGAATTGGTGTTAAATCCGTAAGAACGGGTGATGACCCGGGGTGAATTTTTACTGATTCTTAACACATGAGGAGAGGGTTTGTCTATTTGTCAAGAACACCAGTGGAGAAAGTTGAGCAGGGAGAAAGGTGTAACCTGATAAAGTGACAAGATAGAATCCTTGCTGTTGATCTAATTAATGGTCGAGATTTATTGTATCTTATGTGTGGGCTACCTTTCACAGATCTGGTGCCTTATAAAACAATAAATAAGACCTGTGTGCTGCCCAATAATCTAAGATGAAGCCAGATCATTTATGTAGATGACTAACTTACTATTCAATATACTAAGAAAGAAACTAAGCTGGCATAATAAAACTCATACAGTTCAGATTTTTCTTTACAAAACTATATAGTGAAGCCTGAAGTTATATTTTGATTTTTGTCACCTAATACATAATAATAGTACTGCACAAGAGGAAGTCCATAAATTCATATATTATATATGCAAAATAAAAGGACCTAACTACCTAAGGTATTTTCATAATTTTTAACAAATCTTTATAAAGTTTTTGAAATAAATCTGAGTTTCCAATTCAAATTGGTTGATTTTACCGATTCATCTGATTCTGATTCCACAGACAACATGCTGATCCCAGTTCTGATTCCAAGTTTTAGAACCATTTTTGCTAGGCTACATGTAAAGCATGGTGCAAATTGAACATTCAGCAATGGCTTGTAATGGAATTTTCATACTGTTCCAAATTTTATACAATGTGCATATAAAATGGCGGTCTCTCGAGAAGGGGAATGTAATTTTACTTTTATATTTTCATGAATTTCATACCTGTTCTTGATGATTATCAAGTAAGCTGGGTGCTGATGCAACTAATCCCTTATGCTTATCTGGACTAATTTCTGTACTATCAATTTGTAGACGATAAGGATTCTGCTGTGAGAAATGTTCAAAAGCAAGTTGAAAGACCGCAAGAGAAGACGAGTCAATCTAAGGTATCTGATATTTGGTCTACTGAATGCAAATTTTGTAGGTTAGGAGTCATCAGAGAGACATGCAAATGAAATAAGTTTCGAGTCATTTGGTTATTTGGTTAGTTTTTAGCCTAATTATATTTCAGTTTAAAGGACTGGGTTTCATTTCTAGCCTACCGCAGTTTATTTGGGACTAAAGGCTTTGTTGTTGTTGTTGTATATTGAAGTTAAAGGATTGGATGGAAATTAGACGAGCTGCTCTTTTACTTACTTTTTGGCTGCCTATAGTTTTAAATTTCTTGCTGAATCAAGGGTTTTTATTGGAGTGCTGTTATAAGAGAATGTTTAATTATTTATGGCTAACTGCATAGGTACGAGATTTGGACATTGTACAAGGAAAATTTTCGCCCTCACAAATTAAAGCTATGGCAAAGCATGACTTGGTACAAACTGTATCATGGCTTCAAAGCCAAGAAGAAAAGGTTAGAAGCTTTTCTCTATTACAGCAACATTCCATTACTGGGGAGATGATTAGTGCACCCCACATGTAATCCCAAAATCATGGCTGGATTGGTCCTGAGCTCTTCAATACTTCTATTAGAAATCTTCTCAGGACTGCTTGTTTTGATTACTTTTAAAGAATTTCATCTTCTTCCTATCTTGTTTAGTTAATCAGCATGTCCAAAACTTGAAACAGTTACAAAAGAAGCACATGCTATATTTTAAACAAGTATAATAAATTAACTATTACAAACTGTTATTAATCCAAAAAGAGACTTACTTAAGAAGCCTCTGTGAAGGGAATACAGTGTAAGGAACAAATTTTCTTTTTTATAACCTTTAATCTTTTGTATATGTACTGCAGCCAGATGCAGATAAGATAAAAGAAGTTGCAGCAGAAGGTGTTCTCACTTGCTTACAAGACGCCATTGAGTCTCTCCAACAAAACCTTGTAAGTTGTGTAGTCAAAGTGTCAAACAAGCATAGTATAAGTTTCTAATTCTTATATTGCTTGATGCTCCAAACTTCACATTATTAATTTTGATTTGTAGCATTTAATTTTGTAGGGCTTAAGTAAAGTGGCTGAGCAGTGGGGCATTTTGCCTAATGTAGTACAGGAACTTGTGCATTTGGAAAACAGTAAGAATGCCTCTCTTACCCAAAAAGAGATTGTGGATATAGCCATTAAATGTAAGGAAATTTATGAGAGTGAATTCAGAAAAATGGATCTGTCTCCAGATAAGGGGAAGAAAATTGAAAATGAGGGATATGATAGTGATGACACAATTGAGATGACAGAAGAAGAGATTGAGCAAGCATGTAGAAACCTTTCAGCATAAGATGAATAAATTAGGAACTTATTGCATCTCTCTGTCTTTTTGTAATTGAGAGGAAGTGGGTAGAATTTTTCTTTCTTTTTCTATTTTAGGTCAAAGTCTTTGGTCTCAGTTTGTTACTTCCTCTTTTATATGTATCATTGTTCTTCTGGGAAACTTGTTTGAGAGCTAATCAACAAGTATCAGAAGGAACTAAACAATTGTTTAGAAAGAACTCCTGTTTAGTGGGTTTAAGAATTGTTATCAGCATTCATTATAAATTTATAATATATAACCCCAGCTCTAAATGGAAGTAATTATTTAGGACTTTGTGGTCAATATTTGTAGTATTATATTTATACATTAGTTAGCGGGTCAATGTCACTTCGCAAGACTACCAAAACCATAATATAAGTTAATACTTTTCTCTAAGTTCATATAAAGGTATAACCATTATCTCGAGAATAAAGAAGTTCACCCATTAAAATCTCTTGCCTGACTTTGGGTAAGTCTTCCTCTAGCTTGGTAACGTGACAATTTGAGTTTCATGAATTTTCTTCGTTAAATTTTGAACATTGTGTTCATTTGGACCGTTTATTAATGTTTGAATACCAAATAGTATAGTATTAAAATTTATACTTACGTCCCCAAGTTGGATATTTGTTAAATTAAACAAGACCAAATCTCTTGATGGTGATTGCAATTCATGCCTATATGCATAGATATTTTGTTGCACAAACTCACACTATCTATTTTGATGAACCATAAAGCCTCTTAATACAATAAATATAAAGTTATATTTGGTATTTTCGTTACTGTACAAGAAATAGCTCGAGGATACACGGCTATTCATCACAAATTAAAGAACAAGAAAGCAAAGAGAAAAGATAACAGTGGAGATCGTTATCAGCGCTATTTTTTATTTGTTTTTTTTTAAAGATAAATTCCTGATGGAGAAAAGGATCGGAAGAGCACGTCATAATGATAGTAAAAATATAAATAAAATAGCACGTCAGGTTTGACGTAAATTGTTTGTACACGAATCCCATCTCTAATTCTCTATGCCGGAACTGTCACTTACATGTGGGACATGCTTTTGGAACTAAAAGGAAGTAGCTGTGCTCCATGTCCATGGCGATTTATATGAGGAGGTCAAATGACAAGTATGCCCTTCACTCGCTCGCAGATTCCAGAGCTGCTCATCCAAGCAATGCCAAGCCAAAGCCATAGAACAGCCTAATCTAATTTTATACCTTTCAACGGAAAAAAAAAATTCTTAATTCCACCATTTCACCAGCGCAGAAAAATTATCCAAAAGAAGGAACAGGAGGAGAGAGACAAAACAAGCGAACGGAAGAGAGAGAGAGAGAGGAGCGCGATCAATTTCGAAGGGGGATTTGGTCGCAAAAGCTCCATTTTTAATTTGTAAGTTTCTCTTACATCTGGATTTATGAAATATCAAGAGCCACCCGTACCTCTCTGTAATCCGTCTTACCTTTTGCAATAATCGAATCAATTGCATTTTAATGTTTGTATTGAATACACGAAAAGCTGGGATTTTTTTTTAGCTTAGATTGGGTTATTTTGTAATTAGGTATTAGGTACCGTACCTTCAGTCCGTCTTTTATTCCATTTGGTTTTATTAATAATGTTGATTCAGGATTGAGATAGGATTTTAACGAGGAGATTAAATTATTCTTGTTGATTTTCTTTAATTTCTCTCATTATAATATAAATTGAAATAAGAGTATTTCCATCAAAATTGTTATTAAAATCAGTTACAATCTTTGATTATTATCAACACAATAATGCAATTCAAGTCAATAGTACTATAGTGGTTAAAGAAAAACAAGGTCAGATATTTTTGCTGAGGATATTTTATTGGAAATAACTTTGATACACCAAAGATTAGTACATTAGATATGAGTCACTTTGGACCGTTAGACACATCAAAATTCGCAATATAGGTTAAGATAATGGTCTTGAGTGATTCAGTGTACTCAAATTTTTATTTGATAATAAAAAAAGTAAAATTTTTGTGTTAAACAAGTTTATACTATATTAATAATTTCAATTTAAATCTTAAAATACAATTTAAATTATTGTTCTTGTTTTGATTCATAGCAAAGTTTGTCATATAATTATAATTTGTAGTGTCATTTTCTTTTGTAAAAACATATTTGTTTGAAAAAGAAACCTAATTAATTTTAGTTAATATCATGATTTTTTTATATAACAGGATTTGGTATTTGTGGACTCAAAATTTAATATTAAGACATTTCAAATTAGTATTTGAGAAATTATTCATGTGTGGTGAAATCAATAGAGTGGAGGGGAGAGTTTAGTGTGCTTAAAAGGAAAAATCATAAAGTTTGGTTTGTTGAAATTATATTTTGATCCTAATAATATTGTATTTTAATAAAATGTACCAATGAAAATAAAGTCAATTGAATTAATTGCAACTTTATTTCTATTATCATTCAAAATCAAAACTAAAAGATCAAAGATAAATAATATGCAATCATGTTATTTCTATTATCACTTAATACATAATCACTTACTATTTGTAAGACATAATCACTTAATATTTGTAAAACACTGACAATTTTTTAACATAATGTCAGTGTAAACTTTCAAATATGAATGTTCATAATATGGACAAGATTCAATATAATGGTGAATAATCTATTAATTGGGTGTATTTAACTATCAAAGGAATATAATATTGGGATCTATAAAATCTATTACTTATATATCATGCATTTATGTGTATCAAGAATAGTGTGAATTTTATGTCTTTAAATAAATTATACACACAAAAAAAGAAGTAGCTAGTTTTCAATCATACGAAGTCTTGGTATATAAAAACAATAATAATAACAAAAAAATCTAACAAACACATTATGTGCTACTCTGTGGATGATAGAAAAAGCATTTGATAACATTAAAAAAGAACCAACAAACTCAAAGATTTACTTTTGAAATTCAATAATAGAAATCAAAATCAACATGTCCCTATGAAATTGAAATCAGATGGCTCGACCAGAATTGATTAGAACTGTGTAAATAAACTCGAACATTTCTAAATGCCTAGTTTTTTTTTCTTCTAAAAATAAAAGAAATTTTAAAAGATTGGTTTGCTGAAAATTATTCCTAGACATAAAGTTATAGTTTAATTCAAATAATATTGAACTTATAATAGTTTGATTCGAATAATATTATAGCTTAATATAATGCAATAATAGAAAACAATAAAGTCAATTGAATTAATTGTGAATAAGAAAAATGATGCATATAAATTTGATAGGATATCTAATTGGGATTCATGATATAATTTTATGAAATATATAAAGTCTCTGAGGTACATTTTTTTATGATTAGAAATTAAATATTGCACTAATTAGGTCAAGTCAATATGGATATAAGAAGAATCAAAAGTTGAATAAGACAAGCAGAAATTTACAATATTTAATTATCAATGTTAATTAATTTACTTGTAAAAGAATTTAAATTCATATAAAAATATAATATACTAAAATCCAAAAAGAATTTACAATATTTAATTATCAATGTTAATTAGTTTACTTGTAAAACCCTGATTTTTTTAAACGAGTCTGCACGATCGGGCCGGACCGGATCGGACCCGCACGGATTCTGTCCCTATCCGGCTAACCCAACTCAATTAAAAAAAAAATGAAGAGTGATAGCTGGTATATGCACACGCTTGACCTCAGCGTGTATAACCATGGGATCCCATCCACCTCGACAGACCCATTCTCTCTTCTCCTCCTCTCTTTATTAGCAAACACGCTCCCTCCCCCAAATCTCTCTTCCCAGCATCCGCCGTATCCACCTCCACCTCTCGAAGAATCGGCACGAGGAATTCAAATCTGAGAAATCGAAATCAACCATTCGCAACACAATCTACAAGGAAAGAAAAGGAACTAGTGGGAAGAATCGACCAAACTCGGACGTTAGGTGAGTCTCTTCCGATTCAATCAAGCGATCTTTCACCCCCAAATAAAAAAAACGCACAAGTTTTTCTAGGAAAATCGCGTTATAGTCGGATCCTTGTGCTGGCGATTGGTCGATTCTCTAAAAGCCACTGTGGGTCGAAATGGTGGAAGGTTCTAATTTTGAGTAAGGTACCTCACAAACCCCGGTTCCTGGCCACACCTCACCCCGTTCTGGGTTAACCTCCTCAATTTCACCCAAAAAGAGCTTTATTTCCATCTTTGCTGTAGTGCACCCCTATTGATCAAATTATCAAAGGAGATCGAGTAAGAAAATTTATGTCCTGCTATCTGGGTCGGCATTTTGTAAAACATATTTTCTATTTCTTTTGCCGTATGTTATTTTTCTTTTGCTATATGTTCTATCTTCAGAATTTGGGCTTTTTCCATAGCAATGAAAAAAGCTTTTAAAGTTGTCTGATATTCAATTTATGAAATCTTATAAGAACAATCCGGGCTTGCAGTGAGTTAATATTCACCATTAGTACAATTACTGTGTCAAATCTCACCCATCCATGCTAGTTATCAATTTTCTAATGAGATGCATTTAGTTCATGCATTGCTCTTAAGCAATAAACCCAGCATGTTGGTTTTTAAAACACCAAGCCTACTCTGATGAGAATTGTGTTTGATAGTTCTATTTTGGGCAAGATTTGTTCGATTCTTTTTTTTTTGGGTATTACTGTTTACTTCACTATTTCAGTATTTCCCAAGCCTATTGCTGCTATAGTTTTTCACTACAATGATCGTTACTATCATAATAAAAACATGTTAATTATATTATTAATTTGACATTTCTATAGGTTCAAAATGTGGGATTTGGGCTGTGGAATGGGGCCGATGGTCAATATGAAAAATGGAAAGCAATAAAATAGAACCTGAAATTGAATTTTTTAAATTAGGAAAAGCGCAACCACTGTCTGCGAATCTTTTTCTGGTTCACAGACACTGTCTGCATTCTCAATTGCAGCACAAGAGTGCTTACAGAGGATCCAGACATTTTCTGTACTCTAAAAGGAGGAGGGCATCCATTCGATGTGATTCCTGCTTTACAAAAAATGGATTGAAATGTTTCTCTCTGTGAGATTGGTTCATATGTGTTTTTTTCCTTCTCTAAATTTTCTTTCTTTCGTTATTTTTCTTTTTTTCTGGTGGGGTGGGGAGTAGTGCGTTTTAGGGGACGATCTAATATTAAAGCACCAAGCACACTGATATAGTTCCTTTTATCATCTTTTTTGCGACTACACAGTCATCATAACTGTTAAATTATCTCATTGTGCTGCAATCAGAAGAATTTACTAAAGCTTAATTCAGAATTTAATTTTCTTTTCTTTTTCAGATGCTTATTCTCTCGTACACTGCACTATATCGTCCCCTTTTGTGCTTCTGAGAAAGATCTCCTTTAGAAAAAGGTACTTGAGCGGAGGACTATTTGGTCTTCTATGGATCCCCCAACTACTACCCAGATTAGTTCGCGTGATCATGTAATTGATATGGGAAGCGTCTCAACCTCACAGCAGTACAACACACCATCTACCAGTGACCCCAATGCCAACACTAGAAGTGCAGCCAGTGCAACAACCTACAATAGAAACCGGCGTAGCCCGCTCAACTCTGGTCTTTGGATTTCAATTGAGGTCATAGTCAATGTTAGCCAAATAATTGCTGCTGTGATTGTACTGTCTCTCTCTAGAAAGGAGAAACCACAAGCACCACTGTTCGAGTGGGTTATCGGCTATACAATTGGATGTTTTGCGACACTACCCCATCTATACTGGAGGTATCTTCATAGAAATGTGAATCAGAATGCAGGACAAGGGCAGGAACAGAGTGATGCTGGTCAGGGGACTTTCAGAGAGGCTGGTTCAGCAAATGGGGCTCACTTATCAGATGTAGAGATCAGTCGGGAAACAAGGAGGGAGCGACAGCTTAGTGTGGTGGCCTCTAATCCGAGGTTAGACTAAAACTTAGATATGTTATTTTTATTTATTGTGTTTGTGGCTATCTAACTGGAGTTTCTTGTGATTCCGAAACATTTTATGGTGTTTCAAAAATCACGAGGCTCTTTTTCTTTATATTTTCTATTAGCACCCTAATATATTTTCTGTATTTGCTGCTGAGATCTTAACAATTCTAAATGAAATCCAACTGCGAGTTATTGAATTAATAAAAAGAATATACTAATTGCAGTGGACCTTGTCAAACCTACCTTATTGTAGTAGATGTGCAATAAAAACATCAAATCAAAACCCAATAATAAAGCTCCTTGATTGTAGGTTGTGTTTAGCTGCTTGGGTTGTAGGAAAAATAGGCATGTTTGAAACAGGTACAAATGCGTTGTGGTGATTGTGTGTAGTTTTTTTCTTAACACACCAACCCCAAGAAGGGGTACCAATGTGTGTAGGTTAACAATGTATTTTTTCTGTAACATTAATAATTACAGAATGCATGCTATTTGCAAAATATCTAGATAAGATGAGTGCAAGATGCAAATTTGAGAGGCACTGTTTGTTATCAGAAGTCTCTCAAGATATTGAATGTGATTTGAAAATGGCCTTATTTTCATCTCCAACTGTGCATTTTTGTTTTTTGTTTTTAAGAGTTACTGTAATATGCTTGATTATTTTTCAGGATTAATGCCCTGTTTGACCATTTCAAGATGGCATTGGACTGCTTCTTTGCAATTTGGTTTGTTGTTGGAAACATCTGGATTTTTGGTAGCCATTCTTCTATGGATCACTCTCCTAACTTGTACAGGTACTGATGTTAGATATATATATTTAGGTTGTAGTTCCAGTCTGTATTACTAAGAGTGTTATTTAATAAAATATCATTTGGGGTTTTAGAATAACTGGTTGGTTAAATCAAAGTATGAACCCCCTATATTTGCACAAAGCTGCCCTACATTTTGGAAATGGACAAACAACCTTTATGCCTTCAGAAAAGTATGGGACTATGGGTCAACAATAAAATTGTATAAAACAAAATAGGGATCAAATTTAGTGTGTATTTTTTTATCTAAAATATTATAAAATGGAGTGCATATGTTACAAGACTTGGCAATGAATGAGGGCCGATCGACCCCCATTTCTTCCACTAACTTCTGCCCCTGATAATATTGTTGTGAAACAACCTGTTTCCTCTAGCATTTATTCAAGTCCTAAATATATATCACCATATCGCACAACCATTTCACCTCACATTTGGCATCGTATGATCTGTCTATCTTCCATGTCAATACACTTCTTTGCCATGTCGCAACATATTCTAATGGCAATCATAGTAGCAATACTATTTTGTTTCTGATATCATACAATGCCATATGGTGACAGCATATGTTTCAATTTAAATTAATTGAAAAGCAGATATATGCTTCCTTTTAAATGCAATAGGGTATCGAACTATTGGTGGAAATATGGGGCTTGTTTGTACGTTGCCAGCTTTGAGATGTGATTTTTAACTGTTAAAATCAAGCGATGGAAACTTGGTTTGAATTTAGCCTTGACTCAGTTATTTTAGTACTTTTAATGTTCTTAAGTATAACCATTTTAAATGGGCACCTAATGTTCAGGCATGCTATGGGTTGTGCCAGCTATTCGATGGATGCATCAAGAACGCAGCAATTGTTTTATAACTATTGCTTTTTTTAAGGAGTCTAAATCTTTTTAGTTTAAATGGATGATTAAGTTAACCCTCGGAAATTGAATAATTAACAATATTTACAGCGTTTCTCACATAATTCAGAAGCTTGACAGCAATTGTACTTCATAAGTTTGGTCTTGGATATCTGGATGCCCTACTTTCCATCATGATCGTTGGGTTCCACAAAGATAAATTGATGTAGCTTCATAGGCATTATTTGCAATTACTCCAAAAAGGGTTAATTGCAAAGCTGTAAACAATGTGTGTTCATTAAGGGGAAAAAACTTCTTTGTGCAGTATAGTGTTATGTAATTTAACATTCAACACATTTTAATTCTTGTAATTTACCAATACGCTCCTTGTAATTTAACACTAAGCATATTTTAACTCTTTGACCTCAGGTTATGTATAGTGTTCTTGACCTTCAGTTGCATTGGGTATGCAATGCCTTTCATCCTTTGTGGTGTGATCTGCTGTTGCCTCCCTTGCATTATCTCCGTCATGGGTTTCAGGGAGGATGGGGCCCACACTCGTGGGGCCTCATCAGAGTCCATTAATGCGCTTCCTGTGTACAAGTTCAAGACCAAGAAACGACATCGTGGCAGCGGCAGTGGTTCTGGCAGTGAGGCAAGTTTTGAAGGTGGGGTTCTCGCTCCAGGCACTGATAAGGAGCGTCCAATCTCTGCTGAGGATGCTGTGAGTATTTTTCTTGTCTAACTTTAGCCATGATCTGCAAATGCTATTTGGAGTCTTTCCTAGAAAAAAAATAGTATAACACAAAAAAAAAGAAAACATTTGACTACTATATAGTTTTCATGCATGTATTGAGAAAGTTTGTATAGTTTTCATGCATGTATTGAGAAAGTTTAAACCATACAGTATTGCAAAAACCCAAAAAAAATTAAGAAAGAAAGAAACCAAGCAAGTTTAATGACCCTAAATATGAGAAATTGATTGTAAATAATTAAATATATATTTTATTTAAAAGATGCTATCTAGAAAAAATATGGAGGTACAGTATGGATATTTGCATGAAGAAACTGAGGAAAATCGAGTTATTTTGGTGTTCTTCATTCAAGTTCTACTCAGGTTGCTTAATATGGAGTTGAGTCAATGCTGAGCGAATGAAGGGTTAATCAGTTTAACAAACTTGCAAAACAATATGTAAATTATTTCTCCACTTGGTTTATATATATTGAGGAAGTTTATATAATTAAATGAAGATGCAAAGCATTTGTCATTTGACAGAACATCTTTCCATCAAAACCTGCAAAAAGTAACACCTGCAAGTGCCTAATGAGAAATGTCTCTTTTGCAATTTTAGCATAACATACGGAGTATATTTTGAACAAAACCAACATCTAATTTTTGCAACCAAGGAAGCGTGATCTGACATGTGATATTTCTTATATACAGGTTTGTTGCATATGTTTAGGAAAATATGCAAACAACGATGAATTGCGGGAACTTCCATGTGTACATGTGTTTCACAAGGATTGTGTTGACAAGTGGCTCAAAATCAATGCTTTATGCCCCCTTTGCAAGGCCGAGGTCGGTGGTACCATCTCTACCTCATAGGGGAACCCAAAGAAGAATAAGGAATTTGGGAAATATTCCGTTTACCAATCGTCATCCCGCAACATTTTGTAGAAAGGGGTTGATAGATTTCTGCCCCCAAGCAGTTTTTTCGTTAAAGTACTTGCTCACTTGTAATATCCTTTGTTCAGATATAAAATATTCAAACTCCGCACCAAGTGTTGAAAGCTTGTTGGTTTGTAGGATGCTGTAAAGAGTTCACGTTGTCGCAGATCGGGAGAAGTTGCTCGGAGTGGGTTTAGTTCCCATACACTGGTGAAATTTGTTGAATGATGAACAGTGTAGGGAGAGGTTATCTGAAAGGCTCTTTGTTTTTTCCCCGGGGTTTTACATTCTTTCGTTTTGACGGTCTTTAGGGGCTATGCGATAATGTAATTTAGTAAAGATATTAGTGGTTGGAAACTGGCTTGTAGTTGCAGCAAAGCTTTTGCATGTAACTGGAATTCAATCTCTTTTTATTTTTCTTTTCTAATGTTGTTACTTGTTACTGAATGCATGTGAGATGTCTTGCAAGTTTCTTGCAACATTTGAAATTTGATACGTTTTTCATCTCTAAAATGCGTAATTTGAGCACCCTTTCTAACTAACCTTCGGCCTTAAGTTTCACTGTGCTTGATTGTACTCGGCATAATTTAAATGAATGAAGATTCTTTTGGTATATAAATGCAAAAATACTTGATCAGTTTGAATGTAATTCGGCAAGAGGTCTAGAAACATTATTATGCTACAAGCCAGGATTAGTTGACAGCAGTAAAGCTCCATTATAGGAATTTACAGCAGTGCTGCTTGTCCTCCATTTGCAATTTTCACGGTGCTCTTTTGTGTTCTCGGCCTTCCTCTTGGCACGCTCTGTCTTGTGGAGCCCACATCCATCTCAGCAAGAAATGACATGCCAGCATCCAGCCAGTCATCTTCCAGCACATTAGTAGGTCAGGCCTGCATTTCTCTGACATGGTTAACTTCCCCAAATTAATTGTACATATTCAAATCTATCTTTAGTTATCGCTGATTCTTGTACCACTATTGAGCCCAGAGATTTCAGAGCCTGAGACCGGTACTTGAACCCACTCCTCTTACAAAACAAATTACTCTCACGCCGCCGCCACAGCAAGAGGTACCGATCTGGCACAACAAAACAATTTTTCAAAGACAAGACCCTAAGAGCATGCCTACACAACGTGCCTAGAAATTCGAACCCCTTGCATGTACAACTGACCTCTTCACTGGACGGGATGCACGTGACTATGTGGCCGCCACTACCAGCCTTCAGGTGATGCTGTACCAGGTACATCTCCTGTGGCCGTCTCGTAAACAGCACACTCTGTAGAGAGAGAGATCTCCTTTTGAAATATGGCAAAGGAATGCAGTGTGAGAATAGTTGACGCATGCTCTTCTAAGGGAAGACATGTTTTCATATTGGTTTGGTTTTGATTTTGGGTTGTTTCTTCAGCCGTTTGGTTTTGAAAATCAACTGCTACACCAACCTATAATGTAATCAAGGAATATAACAATAGAAGTCAATAAAAACTTCAGTACCTACTATTATTGAGTTGGATTGATGCACCAGAGAAAATTGTGATTTGTTTGCTTAACAAAGACCACAAAATAATTGGGTAAACACAAACATGGTATCAGGGATCATCTTTATACCGGTACACAGGTATACATGTGATCATGAGTTATATCTTATGTAGCTTGTAGTACCATACTAGTATGATTACAGCCAAATATATAAAAAAAGTTGGTACCTCCTACTGTGTGAATTAGACACAGAGGTAGCTTTATAATGGTGGCATGTCAGTACCAACCAGGGTAAATATCTATTAGTATTGGTCAGTGTAATTTCTCATAGATTTTTTTAGGCAATCAGCAAGTTGTCGTTTACCGATAATGATACATCCTGAAACCATAGTAATAAAGTTTGTACATGCTCAATAAAATCCTTCAGCTTCGTTCGAGAATTGAGAACTCTAAAAAATCCCCGCATTTTCAAACTGTGTTCACCATCCAACAAACTGCATAAGAACCAACTTTTTCAGATATGCCAATCCCCAAAAGAACCGATTCAAAAACAAAAACTTAATGTGACGATCCAAAAGAAGCCCAAATTGTAGAACTATTCTCTCTCATTCCCTCCCAAACTCCTCAATTTGAGCGAGTTCATTTAATTGACAGAATTCACATTTGAATTTTTCAAATTGCAGACCCAAAGGTACCGAAAATCAGCTTGGAAGTTTTGAAATTATATGATCAAATGAGTAGGCATGTTTTGTCTCTGGGAGCTCGATTTGAATGATTGTTGTGAGTTCTGTGCTGAAATCAGTCAGGATTGTTTGCGGGTATTTGCCGTCCATTATCCGAAGAAATGCCTACAAAATTTAAAATAACCAGCGAAAAGAGAAATAAATAAATATTGATATAAGCAACAATATGAACTCCAAACAAAATTTAATTAAACCATCCTGTGAAGGGTATGTACCATAACAGACAATACAAGTGACCAGTACAATGCTAATCTAAAAAGAAAATTATGATCCTCGATTCTACTATGATGTGAACTTGCATAGAATATGACATATTTCAAAAAAACCGGAAAATAAAAAGCGTGGAGTGAGAAAGTTACTAACCTGAAGAGCCCATCTATAAGACTGCACCTTGTCATTGAGTAAAACAGCACAACAAAAGAATATAATATATCCATTGTTATCTACACCAAACCATGCGAGTATCGGCCTGTCATAGGTGCAAAGCCGGTGCCCTGTATCAAAGATAACCACATCCCCAAATGCTTTATAGTCCGAATCAACTCTACATATGACCATGCAATGTGCTCCAACTTGTTGTTATCCATGATACTAACTTCATACCTAAAATCAGGACTTTTCTCCTTCATAGATTTACAATCTTTTAGCAGTTCTACTCCCTCTAGTTCAGGATTCACAGTTTCTGATGCATGCAAGAAGTTTTTCACATCTCGTTTGCTAAAAGTGAATTGGCCCGTATTGATCCCTTTTTCCATCTCAAGTGCTTTGATAATCAAGCCCGCATTGCACCCTCCTTTGGCTAGGGCCAGGATACGGTCTCGGTCGGCTTGGGATATGTACCTGTGGTGGTACGGAGGCTGGCAATGGACGAAGTTACTCTCCAACAAATCATGGTTGTGAACGTTACTGAAATTTAGAACTGCCCATTTTGGTGATCCTCCAGAGCTGTTTCTTGATCACCATTTGGGCCTCGCACCTACACTTATCTGGCTTTTTTCTTTTATGTCGCTTTGGCTCGGCTGATTTGGCTGACAGTGGGGCCCCTGCTTCTGTGACAAACTAACTCTCTTTTATAAACCCCCCCATTGGATGATCTGGGTTCCCCTTCGACCTCTCCCGCCTCACCAAAAAGCCATTGCAATGTGCAAATTTATTTTAGTATTCTAGAGCTTCTTCATCAGTTTCAAAGTTTGGCCAACATACGGGGACAGGACAGTATCTTGGCCACCATTTAAAGAGTTATTATGTGTAACATTGGGGTCGGTGAAGTCATCATCTTCATCAATCTGGCATGGTTTGATGTAGCAATGGTCGGTACCGCATGGACATGTTTGTGTTGGAGTATGTGTTATGTTAGACTTGCTTGGAGAAGGGATACTTTCCTTAAGAGTGTGTAATGTTTACTAGACTTACCCTTTAAAAGATAAATTAGAATCAAGGCCTTGCAATGCAAGCCAAAATGCCATAAAAGATAAAAAAAAAGCATGTGAAATAGATAACCACGGCACCATATCAACACCACGAAATTAATGCACGATCAAGCTCAAATCAAAGAGAATAACCCCTCTTTCTAAATTTAACTAGTTCAAGGGACCAAAATGCAAGAAGGTGTGATTCAGAGACTGAGCTATCCGCACGAAAATTGAAGGAAATACAAAACCTGAAATCTGTTGCAACTTATGAGCTTCAACTAGGACCGCTGATCGGTACTAGGAATGGTTCTTTTCTCTCTGTCCGGAATTCGGATGGTGCGCGCCATAATAGGAGAGAGAAGAAGGAAAGTGTGAAGGCGAAGAGGCAGTGAGGAGTCGAGAGGGGAACCGAAACTAAATCCTCTGTGAGAAGATATCTAACTGTTCAGACTTCAGATTGATTAATAGTATAAAAAATTCTTCTAAATCGTATCGTTAAATCAACGGCTCAGATCAAGCTCTCCTCTCTGATGCATTTTTTTTGCGGAGTTGAGATAGCATGGGCCGGGCCGGGCCTGGATAAATCTGGGCCTACATATCACGTGAAATGATTTGAAAGAGTATTTTATTTTAGGGTACATCACAGTATAAAGGTTTGACTAAATTTTGGTCAGAGAGCCTTCCTCAAGCATGGCGGATTTATGGGCTCCAGAGATAGTCAAGTGTCTACTTCTGAAAATTTATATTCAATAGAGTTCAATAATTAATTAAAGGAGTGTTTACCTTTAGAAAAAAAAATGCCTACCCCTCATCTAAGCCCAACTTCTTATACAGCCCAATACTCAGATTATAAAAAAACTGCAGCCCAACAATCACGAGCTTCAATGCCCTAGTTGCTGTCAGCGACACAAAAAAACCAGAATCTCCTCTGGACCTCTGCCCAGCTGCTGACAGCTCCAATAATTAATTAAAGGAGTGTTTACCTCTGGAAAAAAAAAATGCCTATCCCTCATCTAAGCCCAACTTCCTATACAGCCCAATACTCAGATTATAAAAAAACTGCAGCCCAACAATCACGAGCTTCAATGCCCTAGTTGCTGCCAGCGACACAAAAAAAACCTGAATCTCCTCTGGACCTCTGCCCAGCTGCTGACAGCGACAAAAAAAACGTGAATCTGTCTCCTCTGTGGTTGGCTGTCGAGCGTGACAGAAAGGAAAAAAGAACTCCCAAGAACCTTAGCGGCGCGTCCCTGTACAGTTGCACGTCGTCCGCCCGTTCCTGCACGTCGTTGTCCCTACAAGTCTGCACGCCACTGTCCCTGCACGTCTGCACGCTGTCGTCCTTGAACCGCTGCACGTCTGCAGACTACACGCCGTCCCTGCAAGAGTAAAACAATTTATATTTTGAAAGAAATTTATATTTTTTTATATATAATTGTGCCTACTCCTGAATGAAATACTGGATCCGCTACTGCCCTCAAGAATAGAGGTTCAAGTAAAGCAAGATCTCTTATTAATTCAACACTCGACGTCGACGATAGAAAATTTGCTTCAGCCGGAGCAAAGAACAAGCAACAATGGAAAACATGAAAACATAAGATATAAGCTTTCGTTATTTTTATGGAAAATATTTCGTCGATCCCAACTTCGATACCGTCATCGATACCCACTGGACACGTCCAGTTGAGTTTCGACGAAAATTTGTTTTTCTTATGATGCATATTGTTTTCGTTATTATGCATGTTGTTTTTGTTATTGTGCATCTAATAACATGCATAACAGTCAAATACTTATGATTTATATGCTAAGTTCATTATATTTTTTGTTCTACTTATGATTTATTATGTTTTCGTTATTATGCATGATATTTTTATTATTATGCATGTTATTTGTATTATTTTGCATGTTAATTACTTGCATAATAACAAAAAACAACATGCACACTGACAAAAACAACATGCATGATAACTAGAACAATTTTTCAAAATAAATGCATCTGGATTCGTCCAGTCCGCATCGATGAGCGTAGCGATCCGCGTCGGTGAGCGTAGCTACATTCATTTTCAGTGGAGCGTCCAATCAATTATATGCATAATAACAAAAACAACATGCATAATACAAAAAAAAACATGCATCATAACAAAAACAACATGCAAACTGAACTCAACTGGACATGTCATGTTGGGATCGATGGAGATATCAATGAAAGTATCGATATATATATCAGCTCCCATTTTTTATTGGAACCAATCACCTAAAAAATTGTAAAAAGTATCGTTAGTGTTTTTTTCCAGAAAAAAGATGGGGATATCGTTAGTATTCGAAATAGCTATCGTCAATTTTTATATTGAAACCTTCATTATTATCATACAACAACCAAGTTACTTTATTATTTATAGTTCGATATCAATATTGAAGCTCGAGTTGTCACTTAATCAATGAGGAGTCTGCGTTAGTGGTCCCACGAATCGGGGTTGTGTACGCTTAACGGGTCAACAACTGACTCGCTTGAGTGCGCTAATGTCGTCAGCTCCCCCTCTCAAGTGTTTAAAGGGAACAGAGAGGCTCAGCTACAAACATCTCTATCTATGCTGCATCAGACGATGGAAAATCTCATTGCATCAAACCATGAGTTGATCTCATCGATTGGCCAAACTCAACGCGATCTCATGGCATTGATCCAACAACCTCTGCGTGGATCGTACAGAGAGGTGCTAGTACAAGGCCCCATTGCTCGGCATAAGGCGGTTACACCTAGTGCACAAGAAAAATCCTCTAATGAAGACAAGGTAGTTAGTGTGAATCAAGCAACTAACACCTCAGCTAAAAATCAATTGAAATACTCAAAGTGCTATAGGTGTAGGGAGAAAGATCATTTCGCAAGAAATTGTCGAAACGCCTCTCTTTTGATTGCGGTAGCTTAGGTCATCGTTTTTGGCAGTGCAAGGGGAATAAGAAGGAATTGATTGAGAATTCATATCTGAAATGAATTCAGAACTCAGATCATCCTAGTAGGGTGTTTTGGGGGTGATTGCTGTCAGTGATTTGGGGATGATTTCCGCTGAGATTCCCAACCAACCTGTGGCGATGAAGGATCAAGGCATCATGTTCTTTGAGATTACGATGCAGTCTCAACAAATTGAAGAAAGCTTCAAGAAGTGTGTCGTCATGCAAGTGAATCCAGAGTTCTCTAAAGAAAGGGTCGAGAAAAGTCTCTGCAAACAGGCTTCGACCTTTCCATGGAAGGTGGCAGAGATGGGAGACTACAAGCTTCTGGTCGAAGGTCCTGGTTGATGGCGGGATAGGGTTATCAGAAACAAAACAACCAAGATTGAGCAGATGTGCCTCAGAACCTTTTCAAGGGATCTATCGCTTCAAAACGAGCGTTGATTGAGGAGCATGTGGATCACTGTGGTAGATTTTCCTCATAAATTCTGGTGCCAACGCGAGTTTGAGAGATTAAAGGAAGTAATAGGTAAGGTTCTGGAGGTAGATCATAATACACTCAATAGATCGTATCTAAAGCATGCTCAGGTCCGTGTAGGGGTGTATCAGTATAAAGACATACCAGTATCAAAGAAGGTCATTCATAGAAACGACAGACAAGAGGTCTGTTGGTCTTTGGTAAGGTTTTTCTATGAGAAACCACAAGATCAATGCATATACAATGTGAAGAGAAAGAGGTTTGGAAACAAACATGAGCCATCCACTTCTGACTCAGATCCAAACAATGAAGAAAAGGAGAAATTTGACTTTGAAGAAGAGGAAGAGGATGATTTTCAGACATAAGGAGATCATGGTGAAGAAGTACTAGATCCAAAAGGCAAAAAAATATCATAATCAATTGATCCCAGCTTTGCCCTTTCTAAGAGCATTACTGACACTCAGATTCAAAGGTTCGATATTATCTCACCTAGCTCTGAGGATGCTGGTGAAGGTAGTAGCACAAATGAAATGCTCTTGTTGACTGACAAGATAACATGACAGAAGAGTGGGCCACCTCCATCTAGTCTTATACCAGATCCAACAGGGCTTGAGGTGATGAAGATCTCTCCAGTTGTGATGGAACACCATGATGATATAGCTCCATATGGACTGGAAGTGGTGAGGGTATCTCCAAAGAGGCACCAGTTGAGGGAGAGATGATTCTCAACCCACAACCTTTGGATCATCTCCCTCCAACCACAAAGCATGAGGCTCAAATTTCACAATCCAGAGAACTCAGTCCTGGAGAAAGCTATGAATCAAAAAATTCAAATCAATTAACATGATAGTTTCAGAAGGTACGAACTATCTCTCACAGTCTTTTTCGTTCGAAGAACTTTTTGATGAAGTTCTTAAATTGTTTCACTGCTTTGGGATCAAGCTATAGAATAATGAAAATTACAGTCTTGAATATGTACAGTTTTTTAGAATCCTTTCTTAAAAGCAATTTACCTCAGCAATTGAGGAAATGGATTTCAAGATAAAAAATGGAGATAAATTTATGAAAAAGAAGGGTGATAAGAGAAAGTACTTAGATCACATTTTGGGTGGGGTACAACCAGCAATTATAATATGAAAATATTATGTTGGAATATTAGGAGGCTCAATAAGAACAATAAGAGAAGATATCTTAAAGAATTGATCCTTGATAACAAAGTGGATATAGTAGGGATTAAAGAGACCAAAAGGATGAAATATTCCAGAAGGTTTATTCCATCATTCTCTCATGTTCGTTTCAAATGGACATACTTAGCTTCCAATAAAACGAAAAGAGGCATAATGATAGGGTTTAATTATAATAAATATCAATTCATAGCCAGCTATACGGGTATATTTACCTTGTCCATTGTCTTGAAAGATGAACGAGGGGGCTTATATTTGGGATTACTATGGTATATGGACCTACACAATATACCCTCAAAAATCAATTTTTCAAGAATTGAATTTCTTAAGATCCAAATGGGATGGGCCTTGGGTAATTGGGGGAGATTTCAATTCTCTCAGATATAGTTATGAGAAAAATAACAATTCATTTATTTTTTCCGGTGCCTATCAATTTAATAGCTTCATTGCATATCATAACGTGATGAAATACAGTCTTTATGGCCATAGATTCACATGGTCTAGCATGAGAGATACTTCATGTCTAGCTTTACTTGATAGGTTCCTATACAATTTGAAATGGAATAATTTATTTTCTAATGTGAGTGTGGAGTGACTGACAAGATACAAGTCAGACCACTCACCATTGTTGTTAGACACTAAGTCTCCTAAAACTCAACATATAATATTCAAATTTGATAAGTCCTGGTTACAAATCGATGAATTCAATAGACTAATGGAACATTGGTGGAAATTATCAGTTCATGGAAAATTAGGGTCAATAGATTGGTGTGCTAGAAAATTGAAATTGCTCAGAAACAAGATTAAAGGGTGGGCTAAAATATTATGGGAATGTTTAAAGAAAATTTGAAAAAAGAGATTCATAGACTGAACTAAATACAAGAGGAGAGAATTTGGGAGAATGAGGAACTGAGGGCTTTCATAGATACTAATGAGCAATTAGATAAAATATATGAGGAAGAGGAATACTGGCACATTAGATCCAAGATGGACTGGTTTTTGAAAGGTGATAATAACACTTCATACTTTCACAAGATAGCAACATATAGAAATAAAAAAGATGACCACACATCTAAAAAGTAATGATGTGTATTGCAAAGAGATGAATGTAATTGAGGATCATATAGTAGATTTTTACAAACAAAAAAATTGGGGTTTCAGGCACCCAACTTGCAGAGATCAATTGTGACTTTTGGGGGACTGAAAATGAAGTCCCACCAAGCTATGTGCATAATTGATTGCTCCCTTTAGTGAAGATGAAATTAAAGATGCATTATTTTCCTCAGCTGGTGACAAAGCACCAGGACCAGATGGTATGTTCTTATGCTTTTATGAACAATATTGGCAAATTTTGAAACATGATATATTGACTATGTTTGATCAATTTTATCATGGTACATTGGATGTTTCCAAGATAAATAGATCAATGATTTGTCTAATTTCAAAAGTGGTTGATGCATCAACCATTAAACAATATAGGCCAATTCTTTGGTTAATTGTCTATATAAATTGATTACAAATGTCCTTACCAACATGCTTGCGCTTATTATTAATCAAATGCTTGACCACACACAACCAGCCTTTCTGAAAGAAAGGTTCATAAATGACAATGTAATCAATGCATCAAAGATAATTCACTCAACAAAAATAAATAAGCACAAAGGAATTGTTTTCAAAATTGATCTTGAGAAAGCTTATGATAGGGTAGATTGAAACTTCCTTTTAGAAATGATGCTCAAAAGGGGATTTCCAACTCAGTTAGTGACATCATTTAGCCAAATGTTTCATAAGAGATTCACTTGTGTAAATATTAATGGACAACTATCAGACTACTTTGAGGTTAAAAGAGGCCTCAAACAAGGAGACCCTCTGTCTCCCTTGCTCTTAACCTAGTATATCTTAAATCAAATGATCAAAAAAGCTTAAATGAATGGTATGATTAAGGGACTTGGGCATGCAGTGGATAAATGTTACTCTATTATTAAGCTTCATTATGCAGATGACACCATAGTCTTCTTGCAAGCGGATCATCAGATGGTTTAGATCTTGAAATGGACATTTATTGGTTTTGAAGCCATTGCAGGTATGAAAGTCAACTTTAATAAATGTGAGATATATCCTATAAACATTGATGATGAGTATGCCTTAGAAATGGAAATATCTTTGGATGTAAAGTGAATAAGTGGCCAATGCACTATCTGGATATAATCAATAGTATACTAACATCTCTTCCCTTGTATATGATGTCTATACATAATGTCCATGTATAAGTTAGAAAAAAATGGACCAAATAAGATGTAAATTCCTGTGGAGTAGTGGTAAAAAGGAAAAAAAATATCACTTATGTTGATGGTCTGACATCTGCAGGCCAAAAGAAAAAAAGGAGGGTTGGAGATTTTAAACCTTAGAGATATGAATACCTCATTACTACGCAAATGGCAATGGAGATTACAATATCCATCATGCTCTGTGGTGGAATGACATTGTAAGAATTAAATATGGGTCTACACTTAACAAAAGCAAGTGGTCTCCATTTTGAAAATCAATTCAGGTTTGCAAACAGGTAATACAACCTAATAAAGTGATGAAAATAGATAATGAGAAAGATACTGACTTATGGCAAGATGTATGTGTGATAGTGTCTCTTTGCGCATTACATACTTATCTCTGTTTCAAATTATTAGAAAACAAAATTCAACTGTTGATGATGCTCTATCCTCAGGTTTAGACTTTATAACATTTAAATGGTAGCTCTCTTTGGCGCAAAAGGATCTTTTTATTCAAATGAAGTTCAAGGTAATGTCCTTTGTACCCCTAACTACTGAGCCAGATAAGATGTACTGAGAAGAGGTTGGGACAGGTACTTCCAGTACCAAAAAAGTGTATAATGGGATGAGTGAGAGGAGAATAGATGATAGTCCATTCAGTAGAGTATGAGCCTTGAAGATACTTTTGAAAATCAAGATCTTTATATGGATATTCTTGAAAGGGAAAATTCTGGTGAAAATAAATTTAGTGGTTAGAGGATGGCAGGGTGATAGCTCATGTTGTTATTGATAGAATAGGGGTCCTAAGTCAAGTGCTAGTGCGAAAGCTTAACAATTACAATTTAAATTTTCAGACCTTAATCACCTAGCTAAAATTCACAAGCAAGTAAAACTAAGAGAAATTGAGCAAATCAAAATAACAAAGTGCAAGTATGATAAAGATTGAGAGAGAGTAAAGAGCAAGAAAGATCAAGAGAACACAAGAACATGCAATATAACGTGGTTCGACTTACAAACAAATTCGACCTACGTCCACGGAACTCCACTAAATCACAAGTGTTCTTATAATTGCGGAACATATCTTTGTTTTCTTCTCAACAAGACAATCAATCTTAGATTTCTAAACCTATGCAAGGGGCTACACCGCTCTATAAGATAAACGTGTCCGATTGACAATACAATCAATGATGAGATGCACTACTTGACTACACAATGTAGTACACCAAACGAAGCTAACAAAACTAATCAAACAAGTGTTCTCAGGTCGACAATTAGATAATTTGGCTATCTTATATCTCTCTGGATCAGGTAGCTGTAGGAGAAGACTTTAGTGATCTTTTTTATGCTCAATAATGTGCTTGGAAATTTGGGAAGGGCTTTTTTTATACTTCTGGTTCGTATCCCCAAGGTATATATAGGCAGGGCATTTCTTGAAGTCTTGCAATCTTGGTTTTCCTCTCATTCGTTACAGAAAACGGGGAACCCGTTACAGAACCTGTTGTAACGGGTTGGAGACATTTCCAAACTGCCCTTCTCTGCTTGGCTCACTAACTTATGGGCCCTCCAGGACAAGAACCCGTTGTGACAGGTTAGGGACCCGTTGTGACGGGTTGACAACCTATTATAACGGGTCATGGGTGTGGAATGTGTTACAGTAACGCATGGCTCTGCCAATCCTGTAAAAAGCTCCTGTCTTCAGCACTTCTTCTCTTCAATCTGTTGCAACAGATTGGAAACCCGTTGTGACAGGTAGGGAATCCGTTGTGACGGATTGTCCACGCGTTATGGTAACAAGCATGGTCTGGGATGCTTGGCTTCGGAAGGAACAACTTCAAAGCAAGCTACAAGCATGGTGTGGCTCAGTTGGTGGAGAGCATGTCAGGGATGCTTGGTTGATGGCAGTGGGATATAGCAAGCTCAAGAGATGATTGTTGGTAAAGAGAACCTCATACTATGTCCATGATTTTTTCAGTAATCGAGAGATGATGTAATAAAGTGGAATACATACTACATAGTGTTGGCCTATGACCTTTGTTACAATATTTTAGTGGAAGAGAAAGAAAGAGGAATGAGCAGAAAATATATCTTCTATATCACAACAACACAATAAACTTTGTTTCTTTGCTCACTTACCATTACAAATGACAACCTCTCTATTTATAGGCTATATGGTGCCTCTTAGATATCCTATAATTTAAATGTCATTAAGCATAACACATATTCCTATGACATCTCCTAGGAATACTACTTATTAATTAACTTAGAAGACCACAACTATCATGTGCATGTATTGCACATCCCAACATGACCCTTGAAATCTTAACCAATTAATTAACATAGAAAACATGCAAATATTAATTTAAACACATAGTACATACTGAGAAGTTGATTTTGGGTTTTTACTTTTCTATGTTGCAGTGTCGTTACAGACTGGAAAAATAGATACAGAGGTGGCATCGGTGTGACATATATATTCAAAGCACTGGTGTCGTAAAAATTTGGCAATGTCTATTATAGAATTATAGTTGATTGGATATAGAGGTATAGGGACAACAGTTTGCAGTTGGAGTGTTGTTTGGTTCTGTAAAACTTGGATCCGAATCTGCTGCTTGTATTTGAGCCAACCGGGATCATGTTTTTTTCGATCCGACCGTCACGAATCGATCGATCATCACTGACGACTGTGATTTGATTCAGAAGATAGGTGTTTTGACCGTTAGATGAGTTTTGAACAGTCCAGATCGAAACAAGTAGAGAACAAGAAGGAATTATACAAGCATCGGATTTGGTTCCGTAAAACTTAGCTTCGTTTTTCTAATGAAAAATGAAATGGGTGGGATTTCCCACTTATTAAAAAGATATTATCACAAATATAGTAAATTAATGATTAAACAAGTGATCAAATTCAATGTAACTTTTAACATGTTCATAATACATTTTACATATTTCAAATTAGAGTTTATATTAAAAAACGCATATAAATAAAAAATTAATTATAGTTATTTTAGGACCGATTAATTAATCTTAACAGTATAAAATTGATTGATTGAAGTTTGTCTCTTATTAATTTGTGATTAAATTGAACTTCACAATAAAATTAACACATTAACACACACACACACCAAAAAACCAGCAAATACCAGCTATAATTTGTAAAGGTCCGATCAACAAAGCTAAATATCGGCGACATTTTTATTATGTCGAGCCGACATCAAGGTATACAGGCCGATTTTATTTTTCTGAAATTGGGTCTTAATCAAGTTGGAAACTTCTAGAAGCATCAAAATTAGCTTTGTAATTACGAAATCAACCTAGATGGTTATTCCCATGAATAACAGGTGTATTTAATTCTTACTATTTTGGTAGGCATGGGCGAATCTACCGTACAGCAGGATAGGCAAGTGTCTACTTCTGAAATTTAGAATTCTACAAAAGCTAGCCCAGTGAATAATTGATTCAGTGTCTATTCCTAAAAAGTTCAAGTACCTATCTTTGTTCTAGCAACCCAATTCAGTCTAATATTCTTATTGATTTTCAATTATTTGCTCCTACTCTCCCTCCCCATCACGACGCGAATTCGAGAAAATAAAATCCGCTCGGCGATTTCATTTCTCCGCACGATTGTCTCACCGCCGACTACTTTTTAAATAAAAAAGTCGCAAATTACCATCTCGCAATGTCGCCACCAGTCGCCCAATTTTCTTTCTTGTACTGATAAGTGGTAACCGTCTATCTGCATAATTTTGTATATATATTGAACACACATTTAAAGTTCTTGATTTTTCTCAAGAACACAGAACACGAGGACAAACTACAAAGGAGAGGAGGAAAGAGAGTTTAGTGATTGGTGAGTTTATTTAGAAAATGACAAATGTTATTTTAAGTTTGTTTTTTTAGTTTAAACCATCGTTAGTAATTTATTTGATATTTTTTCTATTGTTTTTGTAATAGAAGTAAAAAACGACTTTGTAGTTTACTTGACATTTGTAAAGAAAGTTAAGAGAAGACGTTGATGTCTGAGTATGATAATTTTTTTAACTCGTTGGGCCATTTTACTGATTTGAAATTATGATGCTCATCAATCTTTTTCAAATTTTGTAAGTTATTCGTTCGCCTCCTCTCTGTTTCTGATTTCTCTTCAACTTTATTTCTCATAATATTAATTGTTAAGTTTAATTTATTGGAGTCTAATTAATTATATGCGTGAATGGATTATGATTAATTAGCTTCTTGAAGACCCATAGAAATTGGAAAGATTTCAAAGACATCTTAATTTTATTTTGTTTGTGTTATTATATTTTATCGATATTTTCTCTTTTAATATGTAACACATATTTTTAATGATATTCAATATTTTGATAAAAATATTTTATTTTTATTTTTATATGTAATTGTGCCTACCACTTTGGTCAAAATCTTGCATCCGCCACCGTTGGTAGGAAAGTACTTGTATTTAGGTTTGAATCTTCGATGCACCAGTTCCTCTGTTTATGGGAACCATTTTTTCAATGGTGATTCGTCGGCCAAATTGTAAGCCTTTAAAACGACTCGACATCACCTCCTCATTTATGTATAATATATGATACGATATGAAAAATACAACCGATAAAACGAACAACAACTCAAATTTAATACTCCTTTACAATAATTATTAAAGTAAACACGAGTGCTTCTACAAAGTTGATATAATTTGTTGGCGAATGAATGTGTGTAGGCTGTCAAAAGTGGGTAACTAACTACCACATAAATGTGATTGGTCGTTAATCTTTCATTTAAGCAACAATTGAGATTTTTTTTTTTTGCTTCAACCATTTCGTCTTTATAATGAAAGGAAATTTATTTGAGCTGATTAATTGTTTCGTCAAAATCAAATGATCAGACGATCAAAATTCTAGACCATTAACAGTGATAAAAACTTCTATACAGAATATGAGCCATTAGAGAGAAGATAGTAAAGACGAAATAATCTTGTTTTTTTATTTTTTTTATTTTTTTTCTTTATTCTCCTTAACTTTTATGCGGATTTTTCACTTCTTGTGAAAATCTGTAATGTTAAATTAGGTCTGTAATTGAACTTTCAATTCAATGAATAAAATAGAGGCTTGACCTCTATTTTTCTCAACAAAAAAAAAACAGTGATAAAAACTTATGTCGTCTTTCATTAGATAAATAAATAAATGAGAAATTGAAATCTATAAAGAAGAAGAAAGAGAAGGATTATAACAAAGAGAATGAGACACCAACTTACACAAATAAATTAAATTAAATTAATACAAAGTAAAAGTTATGAAGAAATTATAACAATCAGCTGCACAATAATTGTAAGTATATAATCTCAGTACAAGCAAGCACATATTAGCACAAAGGCTCACTGGCTTAGCATGGTCTAATCTCAGTCATAATTTTCGTTACACCAATCATCACAACAACTACCAGGATAAAAAAAAATTCCACTAAAAAAATCAGAAACTTGCAATCGAAGTCAAAACTTGCAATAAGACCTAAATTTTAAGTGGTAATATGATGAATGACCAATGTTTTTAGATCATTTATCAACACAGTATTATATTTGCACATATCGACAGAAAATCAGAAAATAAAAATTTAGAAAACTTCAATCTTGCACAAAATTATAAATCAGACAAGCAACCATAGCAAAAGAATAAGAAAACCGAGAAGTAACCGGAGCAGAAACAAGCAAGGAGGAGAACTTGTGTTACCAATAAACAAGAAGGCGAGGTGTTGGCGGTGGCGAGGCAACTTCACCCAAATCCATCTGGGTGCAGGATGGATCCGCAGCCCTTCGAATTAAATTTGGATTCAAAGGGTTTTTCAGTCGTTAGATCCACGTCAAGATGATAAAAAAAGATCCACCTCCGTCAAATTTTGTATCAATTATGTCTGGATCTTGATGCGGATCTAACGTCTGAAAAACTCTTCGAACTCAAATTTGGTTCGAAGGGTTGCAGATCCACTCTGCTCTCAATTAGAGGTGACAAGTCGGGTTGGTCGGGTGGGCTTTAATCAGGTCAGGCCGGATTAGTTTGATGTCGACAATAATCGGGTTGCGGGTTGGGTCAAGTGAGGTCGGGTCGTCAGGTGACAATAACTTTCGCATCGTGGGTCAGGTCGGATGAGTTTGGTCGAGTTTCGAGTTGGGTCGTGTCAGTCTTTTTTGGGTAATGTGTTGGGTTCAGGTTTCGAGTTAGGCTGCATCGACAACTGTCGGGTCTTGCGTCGGGTCAGGTTCGGGTTGGATTGCATTGACAACTTTCGAGTTTTATTTGAAGGTTTTGATACTTAAAAAGTAAGGAATAAATCAAAAAATTATTCAACTCAAAACAAACGATCTAGTTATTGTAAGTGCAAGAAATAATATTATTTGCCTAATTAACAAGAAAATGACATTATACCTTTGATTGATCTCTAAATCAAATCAAGTAGAGTTGTCTTGCTTAGTGACTTCTTATTCCCTGATGTAGGAAATATAGAGGACAATAGAATCTTGATACGTATAGTTCCTCCGCACAAGTCATACACATTGTAAAAATTGTTTGTATAACTTCCTATTACGATGAGCGTTGAACAACACCAACAATTTGCATATCTCATGTAGGAAATATAAACATCTCAAACTTAGAATTCAAGACACAAATGAAATATTAATGACACGTAATACAATCCATGTGATATTTTATTTTTGGGTCTATCTGGTGCTATATATTCCATATATGCACTTGTTTGATTAGCATTGACAATTCATTGTCATATGATCTGTAGAATGTGATCATCATCTAATCCGACATATTGATCTTATAATGATCAATTAGCGTTCTTTGCTAATTACCAAGATCAGAGGATTTTAAGAGTAATCATATTTATTTATTTCGTGAAATTTTACAATCCAGGTCATCAACCCAAATGATCCACGAAATATAATAACTCAAGGAACAAAATGATATAAAATCATCCACTAATAAACTAAACAATCAAACATATGATCTGGGTCTAGAACACCAACTCTAACATTATTGAGTTTAAGTTCAATCAGACAAGATCAGATCGCGTTATTGAATTGTGTTATTAAATCTTGACTTTCTCAAATATTAATTTGTTAATAAAATTAGATTATGATGTAGACGAGATAGGTTTAGACCGATTTATAAGTTGTATCAGGTCAAGTCGGGTTGGGTCGGGCTTCGGTCCTCATGGTCGCTCCATCTCGAATTACGGATCGTCTCGAGTCGGGTCGGGTCGGGTCAGGTTTGGATCCTCATGTGTCGCGCCACCTTGTGTTACGGATCGTCTCAGGTAGGATCAGATCGGGCTCATGTGTCGCTTCGACTCGGGTTACGAGTCATCTCGGATTGAATCCGATCGAGTTGGGTTAAGATTATTTTAACTATATCAAAATTCCGAATCAGATCGAATTCATATCGAGTTGGGTTAGACGGATTTCTCGGATCAGATTATGGTTTCTCTATTTCTCCGCTCTTTTATCTTTTGCAATGATACTAATTTCAGCTCCGCAGAATGATGCACAGAACAATAAAATTAACGAATAAAAACCAGTTCCTTTTGCAGATAGTTTCGTTTATTAAACGAAATAGGGTCGGGTATCATCATCCGTTTCATTACTCTTTTAGTCATCACAAAACGAAACGGATAAAAGAGTTTCGTTGACAATCCTGTGTGTGTGTGTGTGTGGTGTGGGGCTCAAGTGCAGTTGGAAATTATAATTATGGTCTCGGTACAATTCAAAATTTTCATATTGAACTGCAATGGTCAAGTTACTCTAAATAATTCTGACTTCTCCTGGCTACGAGCGAGCTTGTTTCATTAGTCAAGTTTGAACAGTAAAAAAGGAGTCCGAATCTGTTGCTCGTAAATCTCTGTTTGTTTTCCTGCTTGTCTCGATCCGACCGTTCGATCGTTACGAACGGCTGTGATTTGATTCAGGAGGCAGATGCTTTGACTGTTAGATGAGTTTTAAACGGTCCAGATCGAAACAAACAGAGAAAAAAATAGCGAAAAATAGCTACTGCAAGTTGTTGACTTCAAATTGTAATTTGTGATACGTTATTAAGGCTACTAGGCCAAGGAAAAAAAATTAAGAAAATTTGTGGAAAGGCCTAGAAGGTTTTGAGGAGAATTTTGCTTTTACTTCGTTTGTCCTTTAATTGTTTTGTTAGATCGATTCTCACTTTGGAATATTTTTCGTACTAATATAGACTTCGAGATTAAATTTTACATTTTTTTGTATTTATTTATTTTATTATCAGATGAGTAGAAAATTTATTTATTTAACGATTTACAAACATTAAATTTCCAATTCATTCGATAAAATAGTAAAAAAAATTAAAAAAAATTTAAATTTGATCTCTAAGTTTATATTAGCATGGTGAATTGTTTTCAACGATTCGAATCAGCCATTTACACTTGATATGATGAAGCGGTTGCGAGCAGCTACGACGCGAATGACGGCTAGATAGCCTCTTTTTCAAATGAGATAAATAGATGTATATACATGAAGGATATTTTTTAGCAAATCAGGGACGAAACTTCTCTTGACAATTGCTGTCAAACTTGAAAAACAAAATATAAAAGTGCAATAACGTGCTACCCGTAATTTTTTTAAACAATAAAAAAAACAAACGAAATTAAATAAGTGAGAAAATGACAGATGAAATTCTGCATACAAGATCTACGCACCTAAGGGGTGCGTATCATTACCTGTTTTTTGATCCAAGTACACTCTTTCTCTTCAAATATGCTACGCAGGTGCTATCTGCGTAACATACTCTGATACACACCTAAGGGGTGCGTAACATATGATGCATTCATTAATTATCAAATTTAATCTCTTGTTCACATAATTTGGGACACTATATGCGTAGCATGACGGTACGCACTATATGCGTAGCATGAAATAAGTGGTACGCACTTCTTGACTGCGTAACAACCTTTGTTACGCAAATAGCACCTGCATAGCATACTTGGATCAAAAAACAGGTAATGATACGCACCCCTTAGGTGCGTAGATCTTGTATGCAGAATTTCATCCGTCATTTTCTCACTTATTTAATTTCGTTTGTTTTTTTATTGTTTAAAAAAATTACGGCGTGCTACTTATCAATCTTTTTAAGAAAAATTAGCGAAAGCCCGAAGAAGTCTCAGCTGTTTTCGTACACTTGAGATAGAAAAATTGTGAGCTCTGTGTCCTGACAACAATTTTATGATGTGTAATGTCGTTCAAATAAAAAATGCACTGAAAGAAAAAAAAATAACTATACAGTGTCAAGAAGGTAACTATCTGTACAACTGCATGTATTCTTAGAATATATAAAGCAAGTTTACAAAGGTCGGGATAAATTGTAACTTCGACGACGCTATTTTAATACAACACTGGAAAAAAAAATTGAGACAATTTTCAAATAATTTTTCTTAGGAAAATGTTTCATCGTTTTATTGATACATTGATACACATTTTATTATATATGCATGTTAAACAAGTTGTTACGCATGTTAAATGCGTTGCTATTCATGTTATTTTTACTGAAAAATAATTTTGCATGTTAAGGATATCGACATTT
>CAXKVX010000030.1:0-17919 GCA_964058865.1 Eleocharis quinqueflora | reverse complement strand
CAAACTAATCTAGTTAATTTGTCAGAAATATTTAGTAAAGGCATTTTTAGTTTTACAAAATTTATATATCTTTTATATACTACATATTGGTGCCAATATTCATTCATTAACTTCAGACATATATGGGATCCATATTATAAAAATATTTTCTTTGTGGATAAGATTTTTTAATTTTCAATAGGTTTTTAGATATGAAAATTGGACCATTGTTGTTAATCAAATTTGTAGCATTGGAGCATCTTAATACATGTAACTTTTGAAGTTTCTAATTTGATGTGATAGTTTCTAAATCAGTTTCAAGAATGCAGATGAGTTTTTTATTTAGCCATTTAGCTCCAAAGTTTTTTATTAGTAATTTTGCTCCAAAGTTTAAAAACTCTGACGTGGCTTAATAATATGCTGAAATTGACCGTCTCTCATAACGTTGGCGCTCTCTCTCCTAAAAAAATAGGACTCCAATTTTAGTATTTTCTGATTTGACAATTAAGAAACTCTAAATTAAGGTTCATGGATGTGGGAGTTTAGAAATTAAGAAAGATTAAATTTTTAAAACTGATGTGATAATTATTTAGAAACTTCAAGAGTTTCATAGATGGAGATGCTCTTAGTAGTTTGTTTGTAACATATGAATGGGGGCCCATTGAGAACACTTAATTTGAAAACATTGACAACACAACAAAGTTCACCAAACTAAAACAACAACAAAGTGTTCTCTCGGATTGATAATTAGATAATTAACTATCATATATACTATCAAGGTGTCGATGCTGAAGGAAAAAGCTCTTATGCTCTTTGTAATGCTCAATTGGATGCTTGTAAATTTGAGGAGAGCTTTCTTGATCCTCCCAGATCGTATCCCAAGGTATATATAGGCTGGACACATCTTGAAGTCTTGAAATCTTGATCTGGATGGCTTACGTTACAGAATCCTTCAACCTGTTATAGAATCCATTTTAACGGATTGGCTTCTTTCTCAAATTGCCCTCTAATGCATCTCTTGCTAACTTTTGGGTCCTCCTGGATAAGAATCATTTTCTGACAGGTGAGAAATCTGTTATGACGGATTGGCAACCCATTTTAACAGGTGTGGCATGTGTTACAGTAACGCAAGACTCTGCCAAATCTCATGTCTTCCAGCTCTTCTCATTTTCAATTTGTTACAATTGATTGGTAACCCGTTGTGACGGGTAGGCAATCCGTTATGATGGGTTGGAGATCCATTGTGACGGGTCCCTTTGTGTTACCATAACGCAAGGCTCTGCCAAGCTTCTGCCTTTGTCCTATGTTCTTGCTTTTAATGCCTAAGTGATCATCTTGAGTTGAACATGCATGTTTGAGACTTTGCATCATCAAAATATACCTATTTAAACATGCAACTCATCAAAAATCAATTTTGCAAGATTAGTACTGATTTGTTTTGCAAATTGTCAAACCAAAGAAGAGTTTCATCTAACAATAGATTGATTATATTTCAAATTCAAACAATTTAGGCCTTATTTTAAATTAACTTCAAACCATTAAAATAATCTTTCAAAAAATATCAAATAATTTTAAATTATATAAAATTTGAAAGACAATCAAAATTTTGTTAACATAAAAAATGATATTTTTGCAATCCTAAATAACCATGCTTTCTCAAACTTGCTAGATATAGCAATTTGGCAACTTGAGAACTCAGGTAAATACAAAGTTCACTCTATGTATACATTTTTAAATTTTGGTGGGATACAAACAAACTTAAATAAGACAGTATGGGTTCTTAAAATCCCATTATAGCACAAATTATTATTATGGTTGGCCCTAAATAATATCTTGACTAGAGACAATTTATTACATCGAGGACGGAATGGTTCACCAGAATGTGTATTTTGCAATGATAATGAATCAGCTCATCATTTATTTATAAATTGTTCATATATCAGAAATTTTTGGATATACAAACAGTAATTGTCTGAATAGTAACCCTTTGGATTTGACATCTCTAGAATCTTTATGGATAAGTATATTAAAAATGGAAAATAACAATGTTATACATTGGGGCACTCTGCTGGCAGCAATCATTTGGATAATCTGGTTAGAAAGAAATAACAGGATATTTAACAATGCACCAATCAAGGGAATTAGATCAGTAATCACAATGGCAATAAATTTGTTTCAATATTGAACAGGTACCCAGCTTAGAGTGGGATCTATCTTTCAGTCTGATGTTATGCAGGTTACTCAAAATGAGGTACCAAGGGTTTTGGACACTGAGATGCTGGAAGATGAGGCAGGAGGCCATGGTGTTAACAATTGGAGAGGAGAGGATAGTGATGAGGATTTGTTTGGAGAGTAGCAAATGAATTCTGATTTAAAATCTTTTTAACTCAAACTGTGTGATGCTTAAGACCTTTATTTTACAGACATTTTGTGGTTTTGTAATAATTTGGGAACAAAAACATGATGAATTGGTAAGTGGTAAATCAATTCAAAGATCATCAAAACGCTATATGCTAATGATCAGATATTTGAATCATTTACAACCTACAATTCATGACTGGCATTAATGGATACTTAGACTAGGGGGTTTTTTGAGTTGGAGGAATTGACCATATTCAAAGGTGAACAAGCTACTGTTTCACCCTAGAACTTGGCAAATAGCTCAGCTCAAAGGAGTTCGTTTTATTTTTCTTTCTTACCATTTTGAAATCAATAGTAGAGATATCCTATGATAGATCTTTATTTTGTAAGCTTTAGTTTAATGGAAGTATGGCAGCTTTATCTTAAGACTTATCATAGGATTCTCGCTCTATGTGTATTTAATAGTGATATCCGAGAAAATGCTAGTACGAGTAGGCAAACATTTTAAAATATGTGGAATTTTATTTATGTATAATTCCCTAAACATTTAAAATCATATATTCACTTGCAATTTTGCCAATACCACCCACTAAAATTGCTTCTGCCACTATTCATTTTATTATTATAAAATAAAAGCGCAGAAGATCCATCCATATAGTGTTGTGCTAACACCCGTTCCGGTCCCGCCCGATCCGGTCCGCTCGGGCTTTTTACCCGCCCGATCCGGTTCGCTCGGGCTTTTTACCCGCCCGACCCGCTCGTTGAAACCCGGATGGGTCGCGGGTGCGGGTCTAAGGGCGGGTTTGGGTGGCGCCCTTGGAAAATCGCCTGTTTAAACCCGCCCGTTCTAAACCCGTGTCAGAACTCGTCCCACCCGATCCGTCTACCTGACCCGCCTGTTTGACCCGCCAACGGTAAAATTTAAAAAAAAATTGAATTTTATAGGAGGGAGACCCGTTACCCGCCCGTCCGTCCCAACGGTACCATTTCAAAAAAAATGAAAAAGTGGGCGGCAAACCCGCCCGACCCGCTCGCGACATATTCACCATTCCCATATCAACCGTGCCTTCCGAATCTTTTAGATTTTTTTTTGTCAATTTTTAAGATATTTTTGGAGTTATTTCAATTATCGGATCAAAACATACCACATTTTCATATTTAAAAAAAAAACCGTGTCCGCCCGTCTCACCCGCCCACCCGTCCCACTTGTTTGACCCGACAGGTCTAAGGACGGGTTTGGGTCACCCTTCCCAAACCCACCCGTCACAATCCGCCCGTCGTAACCCGTCCAACCTGTCCACCCGTCGCCCGTCCAAACCCGTCGCCCGTCCATCCGTTCCTCAAACCCGTCCGGCCGTCCCGTTAGCACAACACTACATCCATATATCCGATATATGATAAATTGATAATCAAACTCAAAGCCCCACACAATCTGAGACTAGATCCTTGACCGAAATATGGTTTTGTTGTTGCTATCAATGCAAAAAAACCTCCCATGTGCAAGTGGGCCAGGCCCATGGCAATTCTCCAAACAGTTAGGCATGGCGTGGCCCAACAGCAATACACTATTGCTGTTGGTTTGTTGTGGCCCACTTAACAGGATCAGATCCTTTGTTTAGGTCTCTCTAACCACAATTCAATTACTTGACCGTTGGAATGTCACTGTTCCCTTTTCCTTTTCTCATTTATTCATCTCTCTCTTTTCTTTCATGTTCATGTGCACCTCTTTGTCTGTTACTAGTAGCCTATCATTTTCTTGTAGCTTTGGTATCTTGATAACTTTTCCTTTCTGATATATTTTTTTAATTTGGTTGTTTGTATGTTTGTAATACGGCTTTCTAATAACTATTGAGCCAATACGCTACTTTGTCTGTTTAGCAATCACAACGGCCAACCGTTATATAGATATGATGTCTCTTCAACCGATTTTTTTATAATTGTAAATTAAATAAATAAATTATTTTTAAACAAAAAGAGTATTTGAGAAGCTTTAAAAATGAAAAAGATCGGAATTGTGAACACCGTCCGGACAAAAAAAAGATGCAAAATGGACGGTATAGTGAATACTGTCCAATCAGATTTTCGATTTGAAAATGAATTGTTTTTAAAACTAACTTGAAAAAATAAATAATAACATCTATAATCATGAATTTAAATCTTTGATGATAATACCCTATTTTATAATTTATGTTCAGACGTGTTATTTAGACTCATGCAATCAGAGAGCTCTTATAAATTCAAACAGAACAAAAGAAAATTTTGAGTATCTCTGAACGAATGCATCTAGATGTTATCATGCGAACGTGAATGTTTAAAAATAAAGTCATTATTGTAAAAAAATTGAGCTCAGAATTATAAATGTTATTCTTTATTTTTTCAGGTCAGTTATGAAAATATTTTAATTTTTTGGTATGTGAACGTTCATATTTTAATTCAGGAGTTGGGTTGTATTTAGGTAAGTTTTTGTAACAACTTCAGCTGTGCTCGTCAGGATCGTAATTAAGTTTTTTTATCGTCGCAAGTCATCGAGTTATAGATATTCGAGTCTACTTCCACAGTGTCGAGTCTGATTTGCGATCCGAGAAACGAGCGATTTAAAATTGATTTTGACGCAAACTTATGATAAAATTTTACTAATTAAGACATAAGTTAAAGATATAGTCAAATTTGAGATGCACATTTCTCCGATCGCAAATCAGACTCGACGCTATGAAAGTAGACTCGAATATCTACAGCTTGATGACTCGCGACGTTAAAAGAAACTAATTACAATCTCGACGAGCGCGACTGAAGTTGTTACAAACAAATATTAAGTATGATAGCATTTTATACTATTTTTTGTAGCAATTTCGGCTACGCTCGTCAGGATTATAATTAATTTTTTTAACGTCGTAAGCTACAGAGTTGTAGATATCCGAGTCTACTTTCACCCTGTTGAGTCTGATTTGTGATCGAAGGAATGTGCATCTCAATTTTGGCACCATCTTCAACTTATGTCTTAATTAGTAATTTTTATCACGAGTTTGCATCACATTCAATTTTGAATCGCTTGTTTCTCCGATCACAAATCAGATTCAACTTATGTCTTAATATTTGTTTGTAGCAACTTCGGTCACGCTCGTCGATACTGTAATTAGTTTTTTTTACGTCGCAAATCATCGAGCTGTAGATATTCGAGTCTACTTTCATTGCGTCGAGTTTGATTTGCGATCGGAGAAATGTAAATCTCAAATTTGACTATATCATCAACTTATGTTTTAATTAGCAAAATTTTATCATGAGTTTGCGTCAGGATCAATTTTGAATCGCTCGTTTCTCATATCGCAAATCAACTCGATGCGATGAAAGTAGACTCGAATATCTACAACTCGATGACTTGCGATGATAAAAAAGATTAGTTACTGTCATGATAAGCGCAGCTGAAGTTATTACAAAAAATATCTAAATACAACCCAACTCATATATTAAAAATATTAATATTTTTAATAATAAAAAATCACATGAACAAAAGAAACTCAAAAATTGAATTAGACGGTGTTGGCAACACCGTTCAATTATTTTTTTAATTAGACGGTGTTCGCAACTCCGTTCGTTTTTATTTCTGTAGCTTTTTGAGTAATCTTTTTGTGTTTATATAATTAATTAATTTAATTTCTATTATTAAAAAATCGGTCTATTCAACTCGAATGATAAGTTGATAACGCTTGGCAAATCGTTGTAGTATTTTTCAAACCAAGTACAAGTTCGTTTCAAGGATATGGATCTAAGGACAAAGGTTAAGTAGATAATTTTAGATTATTTATAATAAAAGTAATTTTGAGAGAAATCCAATGGCCGAAAAACACAAAGCATGCGGTTTGAAAAATATAATAGCCTTGATAACAAATACACTTAAATTACATTAACTTTGAACTTTTTTTGTACTGTCCTTTTCTTTTGGAAAAAATGGTTTAAATAATAGGATCGTTAAAAATGAGAATTACTAACGAATTGAACATTGTTAAGGTAGATTATACCACATGCTAGCAAGGGCGAATCCAGTCGAAGTATATTTATATGATTTGTCAATTTTTTTGTAAAATCATTTTGTATATTAAAAAAATTGTCTTATTTTGTCTTCTTGTAAAAAAATTATAAATTTTTTCCCTTCCTGACAAAAATTCTGGATCCGTCTTGAAAACTTTTTTTTTTTGCAAAATAGTTTTGTATATTTATACGATTTGTCAATATTTTCACAAAATAATCTTGCATGTTTAAAAATATGCCTCAGTTTGCCAGCGAAAAAAATTATGAATCTTACCGCTTCCAGCGGAAATGCTGGATACAACGCTGCGTGCTAGATCTGCTGGTGTGTGTCAAACTTATTAAGTAAATTTTTATTTTTAGAAAATGACAAGATAAATATAAGAGACATGAAAAACAAATAAAAAAAAGGATATTATATCTCTACATAGTAGATGCATCTAGCCATCTACTAGCTTCCTCACTGGGACAACATTCGAGAAAACCAACTGCCACATGCATGTGCATTCCCTGGCCTACCCATTTTGCTAATCTGTTTCATAAATGCAATGTTCCACCAAAAAAAAGCACCACATACCTATTATTCTCACAAACTAGACATGGCATGCTTTTGTTTCACTATAAAGACATGGCACGCTCTGGTTGACAATTGTATTTCTTGTGCTTTATAGAGAGAGAATTAATCCATAACAAGATGTTTCTCTATAGCTGATCATTTGCGTTAATTAATGATAGTGTACTTCTGATTATAACAAGTCAAATCCACGTATAATTTTCACCTAATACTTCAGGCTTTTGGTTTGAGTGACAACTTCTTCAATTTGAGAAACATATCCATTGTAAATTTAAGCTACAATTTTTTTTCATCTTTTTTTTTTTCTCAAAATAGCATACATTCAAATCTTATTGTGCATATATTTAAGTAATAATATTTAACTCAAAAAGATAAAATTTTAAATGTGTTCTCAATTATTTAAATAAGTAATGTATCAAATTGAATGATCAATTAATATATCGTAAATGCATTCATCAAATAATTGGAACATTTTAATGGTACAAATTAATACTTCGCATTGATGGCCCAATAAAATTGAAATTTCGGTAGACCATGTCTTAGCCTAGTGGTTAAGAACAACGTCTTTTTGTATGGAAAGTCGTGAATTCAAAACACGATTGGAGGAACTTTAGGTCATTAAAGTCCGTCAAATTTGATTGGCGTAGAACAACATTTCTACATGAAAAATAAAAAAATGAGTAATATTTTTCAAATATAAAAAGTTTTCTTTTAGTAGCAAAACTGTTACAAGAGTCAGAATCATACAACTCACTCTTTAATTATTCAATCCACCAGTAGAATAAAAGCCTGATGTGGATACTGGATCTCTACATCTCAGCAAGAGAACAGTAAAAGAGAGAAATCACAGACCATCATCAGTGTACCACCACATCAAACTAAAACCTACCCCTCAAACTGGAGTTCAGATCCTGTGCCGCGCGGAGAATCTTGATCATTCAATTGCGTCGAGATTCATTCAAATAAACTTTAAAAATGCATCTTTCTGAATCAAATCACAGTCGTTCGTTGCTTACAATGTATTAATTTATGGACGTCCGATCTGTGCGAAACTGCGTCGCGCGGCACCAGATTCGAATCCCTCAAACTGTGTCAACTGATTTGTACAATTGTACTCGATCAAAAGACATTCAAATTATCACTATTTCACCACAAGGTTGTAGATAGGGAAAGTCTAAAGGACCGGGTCGGGCTTTACAAGGGCCGAGTTTAGAGGGCCTATGAAAGGGCCAGGTCTAAAGAGGGCTTAATAGGGGCCGAATAATAAGGACTTTGTTGTAAGGAAATAGGTCCGGCCCCTATTAAGCCCTCTTTAAATCTGGTCCTCACCCGGCCCTTTCGTAGGCCCTTTAGGCCTGGCCCATGTAAAGCCCGGCCCGGTCCTTAAGACTTTTCCTAGGCGTGGATAAGAATTGCAGAGGGCCGAATCAGGACCAGACAGAATCGGAGCTTGAAAGGGCCGGGTAAATAACGCCTGTATTTTTGAAATAGACTCTTTCAAAATCTTACTAAAGATCGAATCAAAATCGGATCTAACAGAAACTTTACCGAGGACTTATGACATATCCCAGTCGTAGATTCAACAAGTACATATCAAGATCGCACACGTACATTTGATATATACTGGGACAATTTTACAAATCAAACTCTTATCGTAGATCAATCACAGGGTAAAAAAAGTAAATTCTTCAGCTAAGGCAAATAGGCAATTTTGCTTCAAATTCCTAAAACATATTGAAACATCTTGTGCCGCGCAGAAAATCAAGACTATCCAATTGCGTCAAAATCCGTGCTAATAAATTTTATAAATATAGATCCTGAATCAAATCTACGGTATTCGTACCGTGCGAAACATCAATCCTTAATGAGGATAGTGCCGTGCGGTACAGGGCTGTTAGCAACTCATGATTTTGTAACCCAGGTGTCTCAATTTCTTGTATTGTCAGCTCAGCCCACTTTCTTTCACAAATAGGCCTCCTTTATTACTCATCAATCACCATTCAGAAATACAATTACAGATTTGCTAACAGCCTAATATGGAACAGGCTAATAACAATTCAAAGGTGACTTCAAATAGCACAAACAGCCTAAAACAAATCTGGGCTTCGAAGGCACCTTTGACTGAGCAATGGCACAAAAGCTGGTCTTGTTAAAATAGTATAATAAACAGTAAATACCCATTGCAAGAAGCTCAATTTGGTTTACTGGTAAATGGTAAATACTTAGCACCGCGTTTTTTAACTCCGGCTCAATAGCCGGTGATAATATATTTAAAAATTCGATAATAAAGACCGAATTTGCAGTAGTGAGAATTTAAAAAAAGCTATAATAGCCCCTCCCCCTTTAATATTCTTTACTATCATATATATATTTTTATTGCCAGCGCAAAATATGTTTCTTTCATTTGCTATCTGCCATTCTTTTCCCTCGAGTTACTATTAAGAGTTTGCTTGCTAGAACAAAGGACGTTTTGTTAATTCATTACCAACAAAACTCGTAGATGGCAAAAGGGTAGGTGGATAAATCTGTGTTTTTCTTGTATTGATATTTAAGAAATTTTCAGAGTACCGAAAATATTAGGGATATAGTTTTATAGTGTGTTCGGCAAGTGCTCAGTGGCGGAGCTACATGAAAGAAGGGTGGATCAGCTGTTTTATCCTGAAAAAAATTGCAAAATTAATAATGTATTTGAATTTTTTTAATATGCTTATAATTTAGTATTTAAAAAAAATATGTACTATTTTGAATTATTCTGAAAAAAATAGTAAATTTTGAACTATTCTGACAAAAATTCTGAATCAGCCCCTGCAAGTGCTACAATAGTGAAATATTGAATTAGTGCATTATTTCAACATAACTTTTTTGTCAAACAGATTTTAAAATATTTGCAATAACACTAGATTAGACTAAACCGATATGCAAGTATCAATATTCTGTCTTTTTTCTACTGGTGATTGCTGACTGGTGACCATATGTACTAATTAAATGAACTCGTTGCAGCTAATTTTCGATTAAGATTGAGCCATTGAAGATCCAGTACAACAACAAAGCTTTTATTTTTAAATAAATTAGGATGTATTAAAAATAAAAATTCAATATGAAATGAAAAATCAATATAAATAATAATAATAATCACCTGCCAAGGAGATGATATGTAAATATCATATTTGATATCGATTATCGATATCGATTTTATTATGAATCTTTAATTGAGTTATCGTGCACAATATTTGAGTTATTATGCATATTATTTTTGTAACGAAATAGTTATACATGTTATCGATTTTATTATGCACCTTTAATTGAGTTATCGTGCACATTATTTGAATTATTATGCATGTTATTTTTTGTAATAAAATAGTTATACATGTTATTTTTTGTACTAAAATAGTTATGGTATAACATGCATAATAATTCAAATAATGTGCACGATAACTCAACTAAAGATGCATAGTAAACTCGGCATCGATAGTTGATATCAAATGTGATATCTACGGAACATTATTCATTAATAAACATCTAAACTCGATTTATTAATTAATACTGGTAGATGCACTTGATAGTAACAGTAACTCCATTCCTACCCAAGACTGGCAATAAATATTAGGAGACATCCCTTCTGAGTTCTGACTCCTATACCAAGTTATTATTGCGCTTGTTCTCAAAATACAAATAAAGTGGTCATTATTGCGCTTCTTTTCCGGGAAATAAATTATATAAAGTTATAAACTATTTTAAGAAAACATGAACCGCTGAGAAGCGTGCGTCGGTGCGTGTCTCCCTTTAGTGGGGTTGGCCTATATAGTGCCATGCCATTGCCTAAATGGCCTGTACAGTGCCATGTCAATTTAGGAATTTTTAGGATGGCATAAATTTAGAATTTTTTCAGAATGATTCAAAAAAATTTATATTTAGAAAAAAATAAGTTATAAGCATATTTCAAAAATAAATTTAATTGTATGATAAATTTTGGTTTTTTGTAAATCGTAATTATTCTTAAGTAAGACTACTTTAGATAATTTTAAAATTGTAGGGACCAAATTTTAAATTTAGCAAGTTTATGCAATTCTAGCAAATTCAAGCAATTTACAAGATCAATTTCTAAATTAATATAATAAATTAAATAAAGCGAGTTAGAAATTGCAAAACAAAGTTGTAGGACAATTAACACATGGGATTTTAATGGAGTTAGAATATTGACGATCTACTCTCCGGAATGTCTAATCTCCTGACTTGGTAACGAAATCGAGATCGAGCCGATCAACTAACAAAAGCAATTTTTCTACAAAGAATGAGATCTAGCTCTTTACACACAAATAAGAGACTAGATCCGTTGAGTAACACGATAAAGAATGAAGAGTATTTTCTAAGTCTCACCAAAATCTGGATTAGTTTGAAGTAAATGGACTTGAAAATTTGAGCAATAGATTTTACAAGGTATGAAACTCTTTAATGAAGGTTGGTGGCTACAATAAGTGTCTAGAATAAATGAGCAAAGGTTGAAGGTGAGAGATGAGAGTAGCCACCATATATAGGCCATGAAAATCTAGGTCAGAATCAGCTGTCTTTGCGAACCGTTGTGATGGTTGTCAAACTGTTACAACGGTTGGCACTACAGTTCAAAGATTTTAACCGTTTGAATTTGGCTTCTTCTGATATTTTTGAACCAAACTGTTGTGACAGTTCCTCAATCGTTGTATAACAATTCAGTCTAGGTTTTGATTTTCTTGGCGAATTTCTGGACTTCTGTTTTTTAGAGATGAACCGTTGTGATGGTTCCTCAATCGTTACACAATGATTTAGTCTGGGAGTGTGGTTGAAATTTGGTTTTCGAAATTGGTTTTCAATTGCTTAAACCGTCGTAACAGTTAGTTCTAGAATTTGAATTTTTGTTTAATATTCCTCTATTTCTCAAAGTTCAAATATTCTAAATTTTATAATAAAAAGAGTTTTACTAACTAAATAGATTGATTTTTTTTTTCTTATAGTCCATTTCATACTAACTACTAATTTTTCTACGGCTAGCGAAAAAATGGAATATTTTGTTTGAAGTTCATTTCATACGAACTACGAATTTTTGTATGGCTCTATTATAGACTTATACGGTTATACCCAACTCGTTTTTCCATCGAATTAAAAATTGACATCCCCATAACATAACAATTATTATATTTTTTGGGATTTGAGGACATCCAGAGACTTTAATTAATTGGTGTCATTCTCTTGACTTAAAGAGCTACTTATCCATCGGTGTCATTCAATTTCACAGGTACACAGTAATCCAGCACTCAAAAGTAAAATAAATCCAATAAACAACTGCTCGATCTACCGTGCCAATAATTCTTACTTTTTAATGCCACAACCACCCATGTTCCCACCTTTTTTCCCTATTTAAACATGACTACACATGTAAACCTCTCACCATCCTCACACTATCACACACTCAAACACACCACTGAGTCACTCACTCGCACACTCACTACTCACTAACAATGAAATCCACCACTTTCCTAGCACTAGCTCTCATCCTTGCCATTGCCTCAACCCCAATCCTCACAAATGCTGCCGTGACATGTTCCGATGTGTACACTGATCTGATGCCATGCTTAGGATACGTGCAAGGCGGCCCCATGTCGAGCTCATGCTGCAGCGGCATCCGTGACCTGATGACTGTTGCTAACACAAAGGCCGACCATCAGACTGCATGCAGGTGTATCAAGAGCGTTGCGTCTAGTGCTGGTGGGTCCTACACCGGCCGTGCCATGGGAATCCCTCGCGCGTGCAGCATCACTCTGCCGTATAAGATGGATCCCAACACCGATTGCTCAAAGTAAATACTCATTAATTTGGAATATGATTTGATTATAAGTAGAGAATATTGCCAAATATAGATAGTTAATGAAGAAATGTTGAAAATAATTCTTTATACCTGAAGGCACTTTTGCTTTCAATTTTTTTCATTTCTAATGTAATTTTTTTTTTCCTGTGCAGGATAAACTAAATTGGAAACCAATGAGTGTTCTTCAGATGAGACTGAAGATGGTTTGAGAAAGTGAAGCTAAATAGTTAATTAGTATTCTACTTGTACCAGCATTATATATAGTACCGGTTGAGGAAGAAATTTTGTATTTTCGCAATATGCATGATTATGTGCAATGTAAGTCTTGCATAATGAAGTTGGGTTGCTTATCACGTGCAGAGTTATTCAAATTTATCACATTTTTTATTTTTTCTCTCGCCATGTCTTCACGGAGACATGAACTAACTTAAAGGTAATGGGATATTGGTACTATATATGGTCGGTACACCAACGCAGACCAACACACGGAGTTCATGTCGTGTGGGGCCGACGCAGCTGAGTTAGTGCATGCGGGTGTACTTTTTTTCCGAGTGCAATTATGAACGCGCATATGTTGCTCTAAGCCAACATGAAATTTTTCGAGCTATGGATGTCAATATATTTTATTAATTATTAAATTAAACTAAACTATATCATTTTCCAACATCGCGACACTGTTCACGAATGAACAGTGCCGTTTTCCTTTTTTTTCCAAACGGAACCGCGTGTTTTTTCTTGACTGCCGCGTGTCCGCTAACCCCTCTCTTTTTGCATATCTCTTGCTTTTACATCTTTGTTCTGTTGACGAATTCACACGCTGCCACACTTTTATTTCTGACATGTGCCTTTCATTTTGACTGACCAACGGACCCACAAAAAATAAATAAAAAATAAAAACTCCTATGATTAAATCTGGCCCTTTAAAGTTTCATCCAACCGTGTAGATAGAACATATAACAGGTTATTTCCATGATCCCAACTATGGTAGCAAATGCCTACCTTATCCTTGACATTATTTCGTCATATGGTTTTGTCTCAAATCCTTATCATACGTGTCTGTGTCTCGCAATTAGATAATATCGAAATGCCAGAATTGCCAAATAAATAGCACTTTTACTAACCAATTTTTGTTATACATATGTATCAAAAATATTATATCAAAATTTAAATAAAATTGTTATTTTTCAATTATTTAGATGAGATATGGATCAAATTTGAGTCAATTTAAAAGTTGAGTGGTTATTTATCATAAGACCATTAAAATTCTATCATAAATAAAATTATTTGATGCGAGACAACATTTTGTAAGAGTCAAATTTCATACATGTCGTCTTCAAGTAATTAGAACAAATTTATAAGTTTACTTTTAATTTAAATGATATATTTTCAAAAACATGTATAAAAGCATAGTGTCATAAAAAAATTGAATGTATGATAAAAGTATATGATGCATGATGCATGACGTAAAGGCATGATGTTGCAAGTCGCATGACGTTAGAGGAGCAACGCACGACGCACGACGCATGACGCATGACGTTAGCCGCATGACGCATAATGCATGACGCATGCCGTATGACGCATGATGCATGACGTATGTCGCATGACGCAAGTCACATGACGTTAGAGGAATGACGCATGGCGCTTGACACATGACGCATTTTGCATAACGCATGACATACAACCAAGCTTTTAAAAAACGTTTAACGGCCCTTAACGGTGAGGTGGTCGCTTAACGGTTTAACGTTAAAACGGAATTATACGGAAGTTAAATTAAAAAACGGCCAACCATTTTTTGTCTATTATTTATTTATTTTAGACCAAATTATGGTGCAAACATACACACTTTTGTCATATGTATGACTCTATGTAACTATATATTATATAATATATTTAACATTATTATTAGCATTGCTGCCTTTTTCATTGTTTAAAAATATAAATGATGTTATATGATATGTTTAATAATTAGAATTTAGAATGTATTTTATTTTGAAATTTGTATTTTTTATAACCTCCACTATCTAATTGCGTAAGTTGTACCAACATAATAATATCTCATGCCAGCATTAATATAACACACAAGACCAGTGTACCCAAACAATCAACACATCATCATAACACTAGTAACTACCCGACTAAGCTCACAATAACTAATCCCAAGTTAATAAAATAGTAAACAAAAATTGAAAAACTAAATTAATTCAACAAGTTGACAAATCACCAAGTACATTACAGTAAGCATCCAGCAAAAACACAAAGAAAAAATCAAAAAATAAAAAAATAAAAAAATTAAAAAATAAAAAATGGCGTTAAAACGTCCTGATTTTAACGGATTTACACGGTTTAAACGGAGTTAAAACAGAGTTAAAACCATTAAACTGCAGAAAACCAGTTAAAAACGTTTTTTCCTGAAAACTTAACGCCATGACAAGTTTTTCCCGTTAAACCGGTTAAACTGAAGTTTAAACTCCGTTTTTTAAAAGCTTGCATACAACGCATGATGATAGATGCATGACACATGGCGAATGATGCACGACGCATGATGCATGACGCATGACGCATGACAGTACAATACACATGACGCATGATGCTGCAAGTCGCAAGACGTTAGAGGAGTGACACGTGACGCATGGCAGCATGACACATGATGCATGATGCATGATGCATGACGCAAGACGCATGCTGCATGGCGCATATAGCATGACGCATGACGTATATCGCATGACACATGGAGCATGACGCATGGAGCATGACGCATGACGCATGACGCAAGACGTACAACGCATGACACATGGCATATGACGCATGCTGCATGACACAGGTCGCATGACGCATGATGCATGGCGTGAACCGCAAGACGCATGACGTATGACGAATGACATATGACGCATGACGCATGATGCATGACGTTAAACACAAGCCGCGTGATGTATGACGCATGACATATGGCGCACGACACGTTAGAAGAATGACACATAATGCATAACGCATGACGCATGATGCAAGATTCATGACGCATGGGTTATGTCGCATGACGCATGTCGCTTGACACATGACGCATGATGCATGTTGCATGACGCATGACGCTGCAAGTCGCATGACGTATGACACAAGAAACATAACACATGATGCATGATGCAAGACGTCATGCGCATGGCGCATGACGCATGGTGCATGACGCATGACGCATGACACATGATACATGGCGCATGTCGGATGATACATGACGCATGCCGCATGACGCGTGACACATAATCTATGATGCACGACGTGAGACGCGCGATGTATAACACAAACCGCATGTCGCATGACCAATAGAGATTGACGTGTACCGCATGAATGAAGAGTGTTTTAGTTTTTAAGATACTCATGTCTCATCGACTGTCACCGTTCATAGCTTTTCAGATTTTTTTTGCCATTTTTTTGTTTTTTTATATTAATTAAACAGTTTATTATAATTTTATTATTGTAATACGAAAGTTCAAAATTTAACTTTTTTGTGCGGAGCGCGAACACGTATATCTAGTATAGCTCATTAGCCCATATGTCCGACCTATCCCAATTGGCCTTTTGTGCCCATCCTACCCGCTACTACAACGCAAGGCCGAGTCAGGTCGGTTGAGGCAATAACGGGTAGGGTAGGGCCGAGCTAATGCAGGTCTGATCATGAAAAGTCGTGCCTAGTTGGTCCAAGATGGCTTTATAACGCTACCTTGAAATACTACAAAAGCTCATAATTCACTAAGTATCAAATTGACAAAGACACTCATTACGTAGGGTCAAGTTGGCGTTATAACGGTAAACCAAGAAATCAGACTTCAATTAAGTACCAAATTGATAGAGACATCTGTTACGTAACGCCAGTTGGCGTCAAATCGGTAGAACAACTTTTCAGAAATTCAAAACGCTACCTTGAAATACTACAAAAGCTCATAATTCACTAAGTATCAAATTGACAGAGACACTCATTACGTAGGGTCAAGTTGGCGTTATAACGGTAGACCAAGAAAATCAGAATTCAATTAAGTACCAAATTGATATAAACATCCGTTACGTAACGCCAATTGGCGTCAAAACGGTAGAACTACTTTTCAGAAATTCAAAATGTTTTTCATCATCTGATCGGGCTTTATAACGGTAAGTTTTGTACATAATTTGGCGTTGTAACGTTAGAAGATATTTTTAGAAAAATTCAAAGCCAACGGTCGAATATTTTGGCGTGCCATGAGATAACATTATAACGGTACATAATGCACAGTGATAGCATTATAACGCTAGCTCTCGTCAGATCCACTTTTGCCAGATCTGATCCTAAAAGATAGTGGTTGCTCCTTTCTCTTGTTGTTGAACCCTACCTTCAAAATATTAAATATCAACGGCCATCATTATTGACTAGAGCTAAAAAAACTTGCTAAATTTTTACTCTTATCTCAATTTTAATTATTCTAAATATATCAAAATCTTTGTAAGAGTTTGCTTGAGTGATTATCTTATTCTTTATCTTGTTCAAATTGCAATCTTTGTGTTTTCGTTAGCTTGGTGCTTCACCGGTGTGTGTAAGCGAGACCAAATTTGATATTGTGTAAATTGAATTGGTGCTCCACCGATGTGTGTAAGAGAGATCAATTCTGAAGTTGTAAATTTACTTGTGTTAGTGAATTAACTCAAGATTGTCACCACGCCGGGGGTCGAAAATCCTGGAGAGTAAGATTGTTAATATCTGAACTCCGTTAAAATCGTCGTGTCTTTGTGGATTGATTTGTTTGCAGTTTCTAACTCTATCTCTTTATTTCTATTGTTAATTTAGTTTAGAAATTATTTGGGCTCGAATTGCTTGAATTGATTAAAATTGCCAAATTTACCAATTAGTCCTTGATAATTTTAGATTTATTCCAATTAGCTCCCCCGGTTCCAGCAAATTCGGCCAGAGGTGAGAGAGAGAGAGAGAGTTGAGCAGATAGTCGAATATATACATGAGACTAGAGGAAAGAGCAGCTAGCAGGTATAAAGAGTCAAAGATATCACAAATTTTAAAGCAGCGAGCTGGGTCATGGCAGCATATCTCAACATGGACATCCTGATCATATAGTGTGTATAGATCCTCAAAGTATATAAGTTTTGAGTCTCCAATACATGACAACAG